>UFQX01001185.1:0-204741 GCA_900497675.1 Arapaima gigas | reverse complement strand
TCTCTGTGAAATACCACCAAATGTTTTGTTTGTAGACAGAGAATTTGGAGAATTACCTGATATATAGTGTGCAATAAAAACATGCTGGGTGCCTTGAATCTGTGCAGGACACAATGAAGTCAGAAGACTATCAAGGCGTTTTGGAGCGAAACATACAGCCCAGTGTCAGAAAACTGACAACTCTCATTTGCAGGTCATGGTTCCTCCAGCACAATAATGGCCCGAAACACACCTCAAAAAGCACCCAGAATGGATGAGAAGAAAAAATTTGCCCATTCTGAGCTGGCCAGCTGAATCCTGATCTGAATCCCACAAGCCATGGCTATGACACATTATATATCACCAGCACTCTGTATATGAGTGTGTGTGTGTGTGTGTGTGTGTGTGTGTGTGTGTGTGTGTGTGTGTGTGTGTGTGTGTGTNCTGAATCCCACAAGCCATGGCTATGACACATTATATATCACCAGCACTCTGTATATGTGTGTGTGTGTGTGTGTGTGTGTGTGTGTGTGTGTGTGTGTGTGTGTGTGTGTGTGTGTGGACTATATAAGAGATTATATATATATCTTCCAATCTGTGTGTTTGACTGGGAAAGTACATCAGCTTGTGTTTGTAGAGCATGTGAGGTGACTGTTCTCATATCTGTGTGAGAAAATGTCTGTGTGTGTGTGTGTGTGTGTGTGTGTGTGTGTGTGTGTGGAGTGAGAAAATCCACCACCATTACATTCGATGTGTGTGTGATATTATGTGCTGCATACTTTTTAAAAAATTTGGAAATGTAATTGTAAGACATCAGTTAATGTTGATATCGTAAAACCACATTCTTATTTGTGCATATTTTAGTCTATTTCAGAAAAAAACTAAAACTTTAAAATAAAATATAGTAAATAAAGAATGCAGTGCAGTTCTTTCAGAATTCCAAAATATCAGTAACTTCAACTGCTTCAAATGTCACTCAAGTTATCAGTTTGTCAGTTAATTGGTCTTGATTTATCAATAAATCAATTTCTTCATATCTTTCACTGCATAAACCATTTAGCTTAAAAAAATGACTCTGCTCAGTACGTTTATCCTCTCAGTGTTTTTTTTAAATATCATAATGAATAAAACACAACTGATTAACTAGTACCCTTTGCCAAGTAAATCTGTCCCTTCATCCATTCATTATCATTAACCAGTTTATTTCGGTCAGCAGTCCCGAGGCTATGCTGGGCATTAGGTTACGAAACTGCGCCCTGGATGGGGCACAAATCCATCATACGGGTGGCTGCACACACTACCGGCAATTTAGAGTAACCAATTAACCAGAAACACATCTTTGGATTGTGGGAGGGAACCCAGACAGACATGAGAAGAACATGCAAAGTCCACATAAACGGACGCAGATTCCAACTGACACCCAAACAGCCCAGGTGCTGTGAGGCAGAAGCATTACTCACTGTGCCTTTGTGCCCGGCTGGGCAAGTAAATTTATTTGAGAATTATTAAAAACAATACATTCTTTACACCTATCCACTGCATCTACTAGCCTAGCACCCATGTATTCTGCAATAGGCTCCAAACTGGTACAACCCTGATCAGGAAGAGTGGTTAACAAAAGTTAGGAAGGAAGTGAATGAGTGACATTTTTTAAGTTAGAGTCCATTACAGAAAAAAATCTGCTGTAACTGCTTATGAAAATGGTGATCATTAGACTCCTCTCTCGGAAGATATGCATTCGATATTCCTTTAAGTGCTTTATTAACATGGTTGCACATCTTCGATAATAAAGCCAACTACCGTATAAACTTCCTACTTCCCAGGTCCTTGTTTCTGCCACACTGACAATCACTACCTCTAAGGTAAATCTAAATCAAAGTTGAAATACAAGATTGAATTAACAAACTTAACAAACATGCTATGAACATATGTAAATAGTAACTCAAACATTTTAGTCATATAAACAGCATTTATAACATTAATATAATCACATTATAAATATACATGCATACAAAGAACCTTAATCTCCTGATTATCTTACATCAAATATTTATTAGCAGCAATGCCTAGATCATCTCCTTCCACCACAGCCCACCCGTAACCACCCCCAAAAGCTTGCTGGACTTCATGATCTACTTGCATTTCCTTGGCATCACCCCAGGATGCAGTTACAGTAGGAGACTGATCTTTTAGTCAGACATTAGTGGACCAGAAGGGTGCCTGTTCCACCTCCAGGACACAACTAACATTAAAAGATGACCATATGTCCAAGCCATGAGAGTCCTGGCCAACACACTTGCCATTCTGCTGTTCTGCTGGCAGAAGAGAGGACATCAACAGCTCTGGACGTGGAATGCATTTGATGCACTTATGTAGGAATTTTATGGTCAGGTATTTTGACAACTGCAATGAACTGGTGTCCTATTCAGGGTACATCCTCCTAACCCAGTCCCCAGGGCATCTGGGATAAGCGCCAGACTACCGTGACCCTCAAAAGGACAAGCGGTTAATAAATGAACAGACTTCCAAGATTCCGTTAATGAATTTTTCCTCATCCTGCTGGTAAATCGTATTCTGCTTCCTCCATTGCTCCTTCCTGTTGAGATAATCATAGTTAAGATATGTACAATAGCTATGCTATTAGCTAAGAAGAGTCCTGAGGAAGCGTGGGAGGAGATGTGTGATGCTGTGATTTGCTCATTAAATGTTGTTTTAGGTGTACAAGGCAGAGACACCATTAAGTTATTGCATTTAAGTGCCAAGAAATGCAGCCAGACATGCAACAGGAGGATTTTTAACTGAATCCAGGATGGGTCAGTTAAATACTGTGAACATACAATAACCTGGATAGGTCAACATCACCACATCTTGAAGAACCTTTTGTGTCAGCTAGCTTCTCACTGTTGCTAAACCATATCATTAGGATTTGAAACAGTTTTTAGAAGTAGTTCTTCACACCCTTTTATCACTTAATTGCGACATTTTATATAAAAGACAAAAAATGGAATTAACTTTCAAGCTCAGTGTGATAATAAACACACTACTCGTGAATTTTTAGTGTTTTGTTGATTCATACAACCTTAGAACACTACATTTTGTTGTGTTTCAAATTATAACTTATTTGCTGGTCAATATGTTAAAGTTCTTAAATGTTTATCAGCTTCTAATAAAATAGCTTGATGTTCTAGGAGAAACTACAGGAAGCCAATCCACCTCCAGCATATGATCAGGTCAAAAAAATCTTTTTTCATGGTGTTCATTTGTCCTTGTGAAGTCTGACTTCAGGATTTTTTTTCACCTTTTGCCAGATTTAAGTCAGTCTTCCAGTTCAAAGGTTTCCTATGAATAAGGGTGGATATTAAGCACCGATCCCATCCTCTGTAATGCGGTGAGAGGCCAAAGCCCAGTTCATATTCCAGCTCTAAAAGCCCCCTGTGGACTCTTAACCCTCCAGGATTGTTCACCTGCACTGTGGAAAAGGAGGAAGGGGAGGAGGGTTCCGCACTGCATCTGATACAGTCCTGTCCCAGTTAATCGAGCTCTCGCTCCCCAGTTCTGTTGTATAGCATGACTCAAATGAGGCCCAAAGAAGCCATGTGCATAAGCAGGTCTCTCACTGAATCTTTATTGACTGCTCCTGCAGTTGCTATGGAAAGAAAGAGGGAGAAAAATCGATTGGTGCTGAAGGTCCCCCCTCAGAGCAGCAGTGAGCGAGTCGAAAGTGATGAGGCTCCAGCACCAGCAGACTGCCGCCGCTCCGTGCTATTCTGGGACAGCAAATAGGACACGCAACAAGCCGGTTATGTAGTCCTGCGCTGAATGCGTCTGAATTGCTCGTGCCCAGCAGACAGCATACACAGACTCATGACTCAAAACACAGTCCACCTTGAAATGTCAAGGTTATCGCATCCCGCTGTTTGTTTGTTTATTTTTCACACACCCGTAAAGCCGCTCCACAGAGAAATGTTTTGTATGGAAATGGAACAAGTAAAATACACAGACGTGACGCATGCTGAATTTCTACATTTGGACAATACATCCCACATTTAGATAATTTTTTTTTTGTGGGGTGTATGTTTTAATGGGGTCTACCTATTATAATCAAAGCCAAAGACCCAAACTGTGCTCCCAGTCTCCTTCACAGAGTGAAAGCCACACACCACCCTTTTTCTGAAGGTCATAGACCTTCATAGGTCATAGTCATATGTCTTAACTCCTGTTTATTCATGCTATTCAAATATATTATAAGAGAAGCTTGTAAACATCAAGGACATGAGGATGACGTGACAAGGTTTCTAGGTTTCTAGCTTCGGCTACTTTAGGTTTAAGTCAGGCACAAAAGCTGTTTATTTGATGTTCACGATCAGCAGAGCTGTATAAATTTCTCATACCTGTGTAAGACCATGGCCACAGTGGAGAGGTTGTGTAACAACAGAATGCAATGACCAGAAGGCAAAGACCATCACCCTTTAATCATTTATACAAGAGTCAGTTCATAACTATATGGCCATAATTGTCAGCCATCTTTGAATTTAGTGCACTCAGAACCTCTTTTACCAATTTGGGCTATTTATTCTGGGTTATTATAATTACTATCAGTTTTTTATCGATGTCAGTAAGTATTATGAAATTTCTTACATTTTATTTTTCGATTAATCTGGCACTTCTGTCCAAAGCAACAGCTCTTGTCCCACAAAAACAGTGAGGATTTTTCACTGGAGAAATTAAGATAAATCACCTTGTTCAAAGAGACTACAGCAACAAGGCAGGGTTTGAACAGGGCTTTCACTATAAACCCCAAAAAACGTGGTCATGAGCATTTACCCAGAATGACTAGTATTATAAGATAATGTCCATCTATATATAATTATAACCCAATAAACCTGCAGCAAATTATTGTAACTGTATAAATACCATTATAAACCATGATTATATGATCATATTACAAACTATAGTTATACCTGAAGTCCTAACTAGTATCCTGCAATGGATTGGCATCTCATCCAGGGTGTACCCCTTGCTAGCCTATTTAAAAGTGATTCCAGGATAGGCTCCAAACCATGACCCTGACCAGGGTAAGAGATTTGTTAAAATGAACCGATGGGTGGATTTATTCATAACCATCACCACTTAACCCTATAAGAAGCATTAATAAGCGAATACGACCCTAACAAGCTGTCTTTGCAGGTCAAGGACAAACACGCAAAGCACAGTGTGAAATTGTGACAAGTGTGACATCCCACACTGAATGAAACAAGTACTCAGACTTTCACAACAGATGTCAGCTGGGAGAAGCTCCGTGAATAACCCACCTGGCTGTTTAATTTGGGTTCTGCCAAATCACTGTCTTTCATTCGCTATATTTGAACAGTCCTGATAGGACTGTAGCTTAGAATGAGAGCAGCATGAAACTTGCTGTTCAGCAACTCATGACCTGTTGTATTCATTTTCATTGATAGTTGGAGAGCTGCAAACAGCAAGGACCAAGCAAGGCTTCTTCTGACCTGATATTCTTCCCATGGACCGCAAGCTGCCACTCAACACCTTACGGCTGCTAGCTGTCCCAAAGTTTACCCCGCCATCCCATCACCATAGTAATAAGTTGCACAAGCTACAGAAACAGTGATTTAGTTGTAGAATGGGCCGTGTGGAAGCCTGCCTTTCTGGCTTACCTCACAATTGCGGCCGGTGAAGCCGGTGAAGCAGATGCAGGCATATGCCTGGGTGTCAGGTGGTCCCTCTGGCACCCCCAGTGACAAGGGCAAATAGACACAGGAGCCACTGTTAAGGCAAGGTTGTCCCTCGCAGGGGTCCAGTGGAGGCGTTGCTGGGGACGGTGGCACTGAGGAGGTCAGCCCAGGGGTCAGTGGTGTGGTTAGGCAGCATCCAGCAGTGAAGAGCAACAGGATGACCACGGGGAGCTGCATGCTCCTGGAGATACAGAGGTTCACTGCCAAACTGCAGTGGTGGATCTTTCACTTCCTTCTGGGTTCTCTGTTCCCCCCTTTCTCTCTCACTCTTCTCCCGTTTCTCAGCTGCGTCTTTAATACACGGGTTGGATGCTTGTGCTCGGAGGCTGTAGGTAAGGTGGAGGCTGACTGGAGGTGACTGGAGCTGGTGGGAGCTATCAGAGCGCGTGCTGCTATGATTGCAAGCGAGCAGGACCGCGAGAGGATGGGGGAGGTGGTGGGCAGGCCAATTCAGTGACGACTAGTGACGACACACAGGGACCCAAGGGGGCACAGCCTGCTTACACACATGCAGACGCTCAAAGGCAGAAAGAGTAAGGGCACAGGGCTCATTTAGAATTCTCAAGCACGCCTCCCTCAGCTCCAGCTTTCGTTTCTCTGCCAGTAGAAGCTGCAACAAATAAGCCCTGATCAGCTTTGCAACAGGGGATTAGCTTTTTAAAAAAGCTAACGCGCAGGTTACGGCCGAGCAACACAGCCCACACATCTTATTCATTCATCGTATCAATCAGACGAAGGTTCCTGTGGGGAAAAGTCTCGATTTCCACAGAATAAAATCAAACAGGAATTTTGGCATTTTACAAACAAGACCTTCAAATGTTTCACTTTAAAAACATTTTACCACCAGTACAAGCAGTATACAACGGATTTTTCCTCCCACGCATTCATTTTTGTCAACCACTTGAGGTTCTCAAGTGGTCTTCCTTCCTCCTCCTGAGGAGGGTCATGGCAGACAGGAGCCTATCCCAGAACAAATGGGCACCAGGTTGTAAAGCTGCCCGTGGATGGAACACATCAGTCCATCACAGTACAATTGATTTTTGTAGTAGAAAAATTAGCAGTTTAATTTTGTATTTAGTCTTTAATTTTATATTTACTTCTTTTTGCCACCTCTGTATGTGACAGTAACTTACTCATGAGGTTAAGGATATTTCCGCAGTGGGACTATATGGCACACAAGACCTGCGTGACAGAAGTAATTTATGCTCCCATTTCAGCCATGTTGATGGCCATTGCTGTTCTTTTCACAACTCTCATTTCTGTTCTCATTTTCAGCAGCACACGCGGTAATTTTTGTGCTCTGTGCATTTATGAGAGTCATTAGTGTTTTTATAGCTGCAGTGACAGAGATCATTTCTACACGTTTCACTGCAGTGACAGGGGATTTGCACTCTGCTCAATACAGTGACAGGGGTCATTTTGTGCTCACCATTGTAGTGACAGGGTCATTCCTGTACATTCACTGCAGGGACAGGTCACAATCATTTGCATCACTGCGGTGACGTTCTTGTTCTTGTTGTAGCGAAAACAGGCCAGTGCTGAAAAAATGATTAAGATTGCACCGCTTGCACTCACTTCTGGAAAATCATAACTAGAATATAAATGTTCCACAGATCTATAAGGCAACATGGATCTTCTTTTGTCCTTCTGATGGCACCTCAACTGAGGGAGAAAGGATCGCAAGAAAAATGCCAGGCTTGGAGCTCACCTAATAACCAAAATGACGTTCCTCCTATGATACATCTGTAGGGTAACAAAGCAAAAGAAAGCCCAGTTTCATACTGCATACAGTACAGTACATGTACAGGTCTTCACCTCAGCTGTGGGGATTCATTCTAACCACCAGATGGCGGGAAGTACACAAGGTTTAGAGGACGAACCCTGAGTCAACGAATAATATGGTTGAATTTACACGTATTCCTCACATAACAGGATTCATTTGTTGCCCAAAATGACCCCATTAGGCGAGTTCCGGTTATAAGGGTGTCAAATTGCCACCATCATGTAAAAATAATTGTTTCATAGACTAAAATTGTCATCTAAAAAGTACTCTAAAACCCTCATAAAGGTCTTTATGTGATAATGAAAAAGCCAACATATATAAAAATTGTTTGTAAAGTTGTAGTCAGCAAAAACTTAACAATAAGTTGTAGCTTGATTTATTTTTAGGTAATGTATGTTTCATCATGGCAAAAAATAATGGTTTTCGGTACTTTAATGGCATCTTACATGGATTCCAGTACAAAAGGTGGTGTGGAAAAGGTTTATTGTGACATGCTTTGATTCTTGTCTTTAGATTGTGGGATGAAACCCATACAAACATGGGGAGGCAATGAAAAACCTGCAGACTGAGCAGTGAGCAAAACCGTGTCCAAACCCGCAGCTCGGATGCTGTGAGGTACTGGTTCACCCACCACACCACTATGCTGCATTTACAGGTTAGGTCCTACAAAAGTGTGAAATATATAAATAAATAATGCTTTTAAAGAGTTTTGGAGTGTTTGGAGTGAGCTACATAAATGCTGACAAAGTTTCAGATGAAATCTTTAAAATTATTAAAAATAAAAACTCATTCTCAGTACCAACTGCTGACTGATTTCTCTCATATGTGCAGTGTGTCCAGCATCAGTCAGTCTTGTTATTGATCACTGCGGAAGTGAGCTGGATTAAAATAGGTGAACACTGCTCATCTTTTTGATGGGTTTTGCTAATATTTATCTGCTGGCAATATGAATACAGGTAACACTCCCTCCACCAAAAAAGACAATTTATAAAATAGATATGGAAACACAGTCGTGATGCTGCCTGAATTTGTTTAAATAACAAGTGTGTGTGTGTGTGTGTGTGTGTGTGTGTGGTCACCTTGTGTTGTACCCCCACCTTGCTTACCTCCTCTGATCTGGGCAAGTGTTTACTGAAAATGAGTGAATGAAAACACACTCTTTGCATTTAAAAGAACTTTGTGGGTGTAGTCAATGTCACAATAAACAATAAAAAAGTATTCTTGTAATTAGCATAGCACAGTATATGGGTCATTATGCACTGTCAGGGCACGGATAAAAATCTTTTTTTAATTAAGAAGTAAAAAAAAAGAAAAATTTGAATGGAGGTACAAAACAAACTTTTTGAGGAATTTTTTAAAATAAAAAATAATACTTTTTAGTCGCACCCATATATATCGCATAACCATACGGACTGGTTATTTTGACCCATAATTATTGTGAAAAGTGCATGTTTATAATGTTTATGTGCTCAGCATTTGAAATGGCTGCACTATAACTTAACAAGAGTTTATACTCTGCAAACTGTTTGATTAGGTAAACAATGAACATTTACTCCAGTTTTGTTCATTATGTAATTGTTATAATGGTCACCGACTGCGATGGGTCGAAAGTCAGCAACCTGCTGGTGAAACTGTAGTCAGATGTGGATGTAAGTGAGGTCTACAGTAAGTCACTCACAGCTTGACATGAGCTACATGTAACATGCTTTCCGTCCTCATCAGCATTTTGGTGTCTGTGTGCAACATATTTAAAGAAAAAAAATTAACAAATAAATGGAAGAGCCTCTGTATTGAGCGTTTCTTGGCTGTTTCTTCATGGTAGAAATGATGTAGGAACAAAACAAATTACAAACAGCAGTTCAGCCTAAAACACCGTGAGAGCAGCGGCCTGAACTGGGCCCAGAGCATTACTTTGCTGGGCTGCAGAAACACCACCTCATAAATAAAATAAATGTCTAAACATTTCTGTGGGTAGCACAGAAAATGTATATGCTATTTATTTATTTAAGTCATACAATGTAAAACATACTTATTGATAAAATGAATAATAGGTTAATATTCACTTGAGTACTGCTGCGAGTTTTGCATTCACTGGGTTGGTTTCACCAGTTTTGGTTCAGAGGTGAAGAGCGGAACAATATAAGCAGATAGTAACCAGTCTTTTGTCTGAAATACACGAAAGATGGGCGGTCTTCAGCAAACCTCAACGGACTGTTTTATTAACAGGCTAGTAGAAAAACAAAGGTAACTCAACATCTTAAATTCTGAAAAGTCAGGATTCGGGCGAAAGTAGGCACATCATAAATAAAATATGGATTTGATCACACGGATATTCTCAGGCGCCATGTCCAGTGTGAGAAGGTCTGAAAAATCCGAGCCATAGTTGTTGATGCGGTATATTATACGGAGGATCGTGTTTTGTGTGCGTAAGGAGGTCGGCATATTGCTGCCACCTGCTGTTACCGAAATATGTCGTATTATACTACCCAATACACGGCAAACTTGCTGTTTTTTACGGTATTACAGCTACTGATTAATAACTGACTGCACCGGTCCGAGGAAAAAAAAAATAAAAGTATGATCCAGCACAAAAAGTACGTACTTGTATTAAAAGGGAACCAAAGACAACCGTATGTGCAACCTGCCCACGATTGAAGAGAAACGGAGTCCACACATTTTCTGGAAACATCAGTGCACGTGTCCGCTGTAAGGAGACATTGTCTGAGATATTAAATAGCTCTTAACTGTTAGCAGTTAATCGTTTTATATGTAAACGATAAAGAACAAATTGTTTGATGGCTGCGCATATCGACGTACCCTATATACGTGTGAGGGGGAAATCCTTAACTTTAACTTTATTTTTGCACAGGAAGTTTGCTACCAGTATGGAAATACATATAGATACGAAGACATATAATTGTACGAATTTATTTTATATAAACTGTAAACATATTAATAAAACTTAGTCTAAGAAATGGAAATTCATTAAAGAAAAATAGAGAAGCCGAGTTCAGCACGGCTCGTTGGTCTAGGGGTATGATTCTCGCTTCGGGTGCGAGAGGTCCCGGGTTCAAATCCCGGACGAGCCCTTCATGTTTTTCACCTTTTTTATACGACTTTATATTCCTAAAGAGCACTAATGACTAATGCATCCCTTACCGAATAAACCGCTCTTACAGGCCAAATAATGTATTAAACACACACAACACAGAAAAGTTCCCGAACAGGACTGCAATCTCGCGGCTTTTAGCCATGGAAACGCCCGTTCTGCGAGGGCGGGGCGGGCACGAGGGGTTGCTGTGTGGCCAATCAAGACGAGCCTGGCTCACCGTTGCATTATGGGATTGAGGCAGCCGTCTCGCGCTGAATCCTCCAGGCCACACATAGCGGTGTTGCGCGCTTTTTCTCGGTGCCAGAACTCTTCCTTAATAATAAACAGCGTTAATATTTTCATACAAAGGAACTACATTTTTGCCACCTGATAGTTTCGAGGCAGCAAAGGCGATTAAGTTCATTTTTCCCCCTCAGCACTCAGTTGAACAATGCCGAATTTTTGCGCGGCCCCAAACTGCACGCGGAAGAGCACACAGTCGGACCTGGCTTTCTTCAGGTTCCCCAGAGACCCCGAAAGGTGAGTCTGGCTGGACGCGAACTGTCAAAACACTGACCCTCAGTGCGCCTTGGGGGGGCTGAGACACGCATTCATGAGTTACCCGGAGCCCCTTCCGCACATGTGTACTACTAGCTTACTGTTTATTTTCTTGTGAATTTGCCCGGTATGGCGGGTTTTCGCACATTGTTATTTGCAGAGCTGCAAACTGGACCTGGCGGCAGTCACTGCCGTTTAAGTACATTTCATCCCTGAACACCTGCGAAGGATAACTAACCCTATTCTTGACAGAATGCACAGAAACAATGCAATGATCGTTTTTGGGTCTTGGTCCTTGTGAATTTTGAGGTCTGTCATTCTGAATTTATGCTGTCCTTCAGGAGTCTCAACTTAGCATAGAAATATGTCCGTGTCCATTTCTCACAAGCACAGCAGCATAACAGGTCTAAAAATATTACCATTATTACGCAGTCTAGTTGTACACATATATTAAGATTATATGGACATTGGGAGGACAGGTCCTCCCACCTTTTCAACCTTTTCCTCTATCTTTCTAGAAGCATAGCAAAGAACCCTTCGCAGACTGAAAAATGTAAACAGAGACCCTGTGAAGTGGGGAAAAAAAACAAATGTTGGTATTCCCTTCATTGGCATGTTGGCCTGTGTATCAGTCAGGATCAGCAAAGTCTATTTTGAATTTCTTAAGTGGATAAAGGAGACTAGAAGATACTGCTAATGTTCACAGTATATATTTCTAAAATATACGGGACACAAAATTTGAGCAAACAGCTAAGAAAGTAGTGTGTGAGCTGACTTGCAGCATAACTTAGTGGTGCCTGGGTAATGAAATGCAGCTATGAGGGCTGTTGTGAATAATGTTCGTGTGCTACAGCAACCTTTTGATGGGATGGCAGCTCAGTAAGAGAATATGGATGGTTGAGGGCAAACAAGGAGCTTATGAGGAGCTCCAGTACACAGGCAAGTGTCCTGGGACTCCATAGAGCAAAACATGGAAGTACCGATGGCTACTCCCTAAATCAAGCACTGACACTTCGTAAACTGCCTTTGCCCAGTGTCGTCATGTCTGTGGTCCATGCCGTTTGCAGTTGGACCTAACTGTAAGGTTTTCACCACACCAACCACTGTCGTGTTGTAGCTTCTTGCTGTTTCAAATGATGCGTTGAGCTATGGCTTCATTGAGTAGTTAGTTATCCTGCACAGGTGTTTTTAGGGATGAAATTGTAACTACAGGATACTTGTGTTTATTTTTCAGTAACTGAGGACCAGTTTTTTTTTATTAATATAAAAAAATCTCTGCTGTTTTCTTGCAGCACGTTTCAAAGCTACAGAAAGAACATGTCCTGCAAAACAGATATAGAAATGGTTTGTACATGTAGGTTATCTGCATAGACCCTTCCTTCTACTTTGTTACTTAACAATTTTGTCTTCTAGATGCAGGCTGTGGGTGGAAAACTGTCGCCGAGCTGATTTGGAGGACAAAACCTCAGACCAGCTGAACAAACACTACAGACTATGTGCCAAACATTTTGAGCCATCTATGATATGTAAAACCGTAAGTACAAAACTCATATTTTCATGTGCAATAACCAAATGAGTTTGGCAGTTTGTATTTTATAGACTAATATTTACACACCGTAGTTGGACGTGCACTTACGGGCCACCTTATTAGGTACACATAAGACGTTCAGGTTTGGATCCACCTTTCTCCCAGCACATTATGAATTCAACAACAGGGTTTATTTTCCATGTTGGACTGAAACCTTCACACAGTTTCTGCAGATTTTTTTGGCAGATCATTGATTCTGCTAATGACCCAAGCTCATCCCAAACATGTTCTACTGCCTTGAGAGGTGGTGACGGTGCAGGCCACTGGGGTAAAGGCATGACTGTGTCATGACTGTGGATCCATCCTGTCCTGCTGGAAGTATCAGTCTGAGAAAGGCCAGACTGGCCACGAAGGGATGGATGCACCTGGTCAGTATCAGTGGTATGCTGGTACTTTGTGGCATTCAACTGATGCTGTGATGGTACTTAAAAAATCTAGAAAACCTGTTGTTGCCAAGAAATCATTCCTGACCCCATTACACCAACACCAGTCTGTGCTAGCCAGGTGTACCTAATAAAGTGACCACTTAGTGTAGAACTGTAAAATAAAAATGTTAATTTTAAAGGCTGCTGTCAAATATAATAGCTTAGTAATATTTACTGCTTCTGTCATAATCACTGGTCTAACTTGTCCTGTTGTGGTCTTGATGTCCAGAGTCCATACCGGACAGTTTTAAAAGAAACTGCCATTCCCACCATTTTTGACTTGACCAGCCACCTCAACAATCCACACAGCAGACACCGCAAACGGATAAAAGAGCTGGTAGGTCTTTTTTAATTGTTCTCTTCATCAGATAAGATTAGAGCAGTGTTATATATATAAAACTCTAAGCACAGCAACTCTTCAGAAAGCTTATTTATGTGGATTGACATTTGCTCGTTCATTAGTCCAGTTTTTCTATTGTTCGCATTAAATACTTGTAATTATTTTACATCTGTTCATCGTGTTTTGTGGACTTTTATTTTTGTGCTCAGACTGAAGAGGAGATCATAAAGATGAAAGAGAGAAGGCGTGAGTTGTAACAGCTTTTGCTGCAGAAATCCACTTTATTTTTAATATAACTTCAGATTGCTTCAGTTTATTCTTATTTTGCCTTTTGTTCACTTAGTGGAAGCTTCTACTGACCCTTCACAAAACAAGAAGGATGAAGTGAGTGATGATCAGGACCCTGGAGACCGTTTGCCCATGTTGACGCCAGAAGAAAAGGAGCTCAGAGACTATCTGAAGTCCCTTTTTGAAATTATAGTTGTGCTAGGAAAGCAAAACATTCCTTTGAATGGCCATGCAGAAATTGAGGAGGAGAGTGAGTGTTTTACGCCAAGCAACTTTCAGGCTCTGCTGGAGTATCGCATTAATGCCGGGGATGAGGTACTAAGAAGGAGGTTTGAGACCACTGCTGTAAATGCTGAGTACTTTCCTTTGGCCCAGCAAACACAAATTCTGGAGGTGTGTGAGAATTGCATCCGCGAGGAGCTGCTCCAGGAGGTCAGAGAGGGACGATTCTTCTCATTGGTTTCAGGTGAACTAGCTGAGTTCCCAGAGGGGCTTCATCTGCCACTGTTCCTGCGCTTTGTTGACAGCACTAGCTGCCTGCGTGAGGAGTTCGTCGAGTTCCTGCCGTTTGATGGCAATGAGGAGGAGCTGACAGGGAGACTGGTGAGCCACGTCTCTGAGAAATGGGGCCTGAACATGGAGCACTGCCGGGGTCAGGCTCACGTCACGTCCGGTGTGTTTTCCAGAAAGATCAAAGTGGTTGCAGCCAAGCTAATGGAGATGTACCCCATGGCAGTATACACCCCTTGCTCCTCCTGCGCCCTGAACATTTACCTGGCCAACAGCTTGCCTCTCACAGGAGTCCAGGTTGTCATGTCGACGATGAAAAGAATAGACGCATTCTTCAGCAAATCGCCTCCGCTGCAAACCGAGTTGGAGCACGCAATTTCCATTTTTTACCAGGGTAATGAGGATAAAGGTAATGAGCTGAAAGAAGTCAGTCGTCTAAAGTGGACAGAACGGCATGATACTTTTGAGCTGGCTGTGGATTTTCTAGAGTCGCTCCTGCTTTGTATGGACAGTGTCCATGACAATGAAGATGGAAAGTGGACCGACCAGATTGCCAGTGACGCTTATATCATCTCAGAGGCACTGGCAGACTTTGAATTTGTGGTGACTTTAGTGGTTTTGAAGAATACGTTGTCATTCACACGAGCATTTGGTAAGAACCTGCAAGGACCGACCCTGGATGTTTTCTTTGCCGCCAGCAGTCTGACGGCAGTCTTGCATTCACTGAATGAGGTGTTGGATAACATCGAAGTCTATCACGAGTTCTGGTTCGAAGAAGCTGTCAGTCTGGCTGCCGCCATGGAGATCCCAGTAAAGGTGCCGCGGCTGTACTTCCGAAAGCAGCGTGCAGAAGCCGCAGCGGACATCCAGCCGGAAAGCTACTTCAAAGAGTATTTAACTATACCAGTAGTGGGACATGTCATACAGGAACTGAAGGAGGTCTTCTCAGACAATCACCTGAAAGCTCTGAAGTGCCTTTCACTAGTCCCTGCAGTCATGGGGCAGCTAAAGTTCAATACGTCCGAGGAGAACAACGCGGACATGTACCGGAACGACCTGCCCAATCCAGACACACTTCCTGCCGAACTGCACTGCTGGAGGATTAAATGGAAGCACAGAGGTAAGGAGATAAGCCTGCCTTCCACCATTCAAGACACATTGCAGCTGGCGGAGGTCAAGTTCTTCCCCAACGTCCACGCCTTTCTTAAGGTCTTGTGCACCTTACCGGTCCTTAGGCTAGAGAATTCCAGATGTGAGACACCTAGAAGGCGCATGAACGCCTACCTCATGGACACACCTGTCACCAACAGGTCCAAAAGCTTGGCACTGCTCAACATTAATTACGATATCAAGTGTGACTTGGACCTCATGGTGGATACATACACCAAAATGTACCCAGAGAAGGAAAACGAAAAGGAAACGTTGGATAGCTGAATATGTTCTGTTGCACTAGAGGTTTTTTTTTTGTTTTGTTTCTTTGGCACTGTTGCTTAGGAATGTTAATCCCTACATAGACCTGCTGAAAGTGAGAGAACATGGGCAGCACTGAAAGGTAGTTGTTCGTTCCAGTTTGGCTTTGTTTTACACAACTTTAATTTCTTTAATATGTATATATGTTTTCTATAAATAAGAAATTGTAACGTCCTGTTTTTGAGGTATTTCTTTTTATAGATTTTGGCAAATGTTACCTGTTTTTTTCTTTTCATCATTTTTACTACATGGGCTAGAAAATAATTTGACCAACAGTGTCTCAAGTGCTTTAAATTATTAATTTTCCCCATCATGTGTGAAGCATTTTTTTTTTTTTTTTTACTTTATGTAAAAATATGTAATTTTTTTTGTTCGTTCTTAGGATGTGACTTAGTTCTTGCAGTATTTTAGATTTTTTGAAAATGTGGCAGGGTGTAGGATAGAAACAATACTGAAATTTGTTTTAATAAAACAATATTTTGAGGAAAAATACTTTCCTCATCTTTTTGCTCTGCTGTTGTGTGAGTCTTAGCCACGTGATAAAACAGAAACTCAGGTTAAGAAGGCCACAAACTTTATTGCTTAATTACCCTACAAGCAGGGATGTATTAGCAGGTTTCGAAAACACTGATGCGTTTATACATCCAGTAGCTGTGTCCCATATTTCACTGTTTAAAAAGGGACCATGTAGGAATGACACACCTGTTCACACGGGACAGTGGCTTCGTTTCAAACACGTTTTGCCACTTATGTGACCCACTGACAAAGTGAAGTGAGACCCGGAGCTGAACTTCGCAGTCGAGTCGCCTGTCGCACCGGTCCGGATCACTGCGGCCGCTGCTGTGCCCTCGTTTCGTTGGTGTCCCGCTGCTCTGTTTGAATGGAAGCTCTCTGTTGCTAAATGTCTGTTGCTGCATGAGGGGGGGGGGAGAGAGATTTTTTTTTTAATATCAGAGGTTTTACGAGTTTTATTGCTATTTCAGGGGTAGTTGCAACAGTTATAATTTTGCCTGTTAAAAATAAAGGGAAATAAACTGGGAAAATGTAAATAGGGAGTCTAAGTCCAGTTTCCTGGAACGTATTAGTAATATTAACAGGGACGGGCATAATAATCCTGTTTGGCTGCTCTAACAATCTAGGAAGCTCATTCTAACAGGCCAAGATAATAAAGGCCGTGGCTCACCTCCAAGGTGATGGGCCTCCTGGAGATTCTTCTGGCCCTGTCTTGATGAGGAGTCCTCAGCAAAAGTCAGACATAGCGCCCTTCATTCCCCCTGAAAGCATACACAAACACTAAGTGCACCCTTCCGAAGGAGAAGAACACAGAGAAAACAATGCCACGCTAACAGTGTCTTTTCACTACACCTGCTTTCTATCAGCAAGGCTGTTTCTACCATATATGACAGTTTAACTTTGAAAAAATTTAAAGCATCCAACATTAACCAGGACACAAATTAAGTACCAGCTTCTGTATGTTACACACAAAGTAGGAATATGAAGAACATAATTTCAGTATCATGTTAAGATCAGCAAAAGTGTCACTGCAGTTTCTGGGTAAGAGTCACAAATTTTCCCATCTAAAGCCAGAAGCTGAGTTAGTAACTTAGTAACGGAGCCACACACAACAAACCAGAACTTCTACCAGGGTGATAAAGACATCATTTGTGACCAAACTGGTTTGTTTTTCACAAAGAATCGGTTACTGGTTCACAAAAGACATTTTTAATAACTGTCATTAAACAGCAGTGTTCCTGAGGTCCACGCCAACCTCATCGATTCACACCAGCACATTATTCACCGTGCAGAATGACTGCATAAACTTTGGTTCACAATTAACATCATTTTGCAGCTTAGAAGAAGACTAGTATGATTTGGTATAATCCAACTACTATGCAGACTCTGCCCAGACTGAGCAGGGATCAAACCCCAGATCCAAACCCCCAGGCCAGTAGGTGCTGGGTGCCAGCACTACCTGACAAACCGCTGCCCAATAAATCTGACAAGTTATTGGATCACTTGTAAAAACACTCACCCGGACAGAAAAGCCATTTCTGACGCAGGTCCACATTCTCCAACTCTACCCACACGGATCTCCGGCCACCTAACAAGTTTTGGTAAGAGTCAGGTTTATCTCAAACCACAACGTTGCTCAGAAATGCAGGGCCAGTTAATGGCCATTTTCAAAAACAGTGCTGATCAGTCACAATTTAAAAAACATCTTTTTATATCACAGTCCAAGTGCGGTGAGGGAACGGGAAGGCCAGGCTGTAGTGAAGCACGGCTTTCTCTACCTGACATGAGAAGACCTGGACAGAAGGCTGGAGAACATCACACATGTTCTGCACGCAACACAAAAAGCTGTCATATGCGTCACCCGCCAAATCCTGGCCAACCTTACAAATATGTCAGAACCAACCGGAAAAAAGCCAACAAAAGAAAAACTGATAGATAAGCAGAACAATATGCACATTACATGGATTTATTACATGAGGTGTAATGAGGTGCACAGTAGATAGTAGTTTACATCACACATCCACAGCAAACAGCCAGCATCACAGACACACATTGGCTGCTCTGGAAGGACAACTTCTGCACAACTACCCAACACACTCAGAGGGTCTGGCAGGGAGGGGGGAGAACATCTTATGACTAAAGTATGGAAAAATACACTTCGTTGTGAGGTCTGCAGACAAAAAAATATATACAGAGTAACGCACATGTCTGGACAAGAACAGTCAGAGAAGTGCAGAGGGCCACTGTCACCTGCCCTCGTTTGGCTCACCTAGCTGTGAGCACATGGAGTGGCGACACCTCCTGCCCCCTGCACCCCTTGCGGCTCCTCCTGCGGAAAGGGGAAGCGTTTCTGAATGAACACGTCGAGCGTGCACTGGGTCTGCTCCTGCTTCTTCTCCTGCTGGATGTCCCTGTAGATGGACAGGTCCGAGTGGATGCGCCGGCTGAAGTCCTCGAATCTCTCCATGTTTGGGTCCATGGACTCGATCTGGGCCAACGCGGCGTCCACGAGCCCAAAGGCCTCGGCAAGTCCGTCCAGCGTGAAGGCATGCGCCGGCACAGGTGGCTGCTCACGCTCCCCCGCCGTCACGAGTGCCTCGAACTCGATGAGCTCCTTAGTGGGCAGCGCCGCACACTCGCCCACAATCACCTGCTCAATGTCCTCCTCGTCCTGCTGCTCCTGCTTGAGCTGCAGCGAAGCGCACGCCGCTTCCTCCGGGCCTCCGGCCTCCCGCTCCTGCTCCTCGTCCTCCTCCACGTCGTCCTCCTCCTCGACCCCCTGCACGGGTAGATGAAGGTTGGCACGCTTCTTATAGCGGTGTAGCCAGCCGTGACTGGCACTGAACGAGCCCTCCGTGATGCCCGCCTTCTCCTTCAGGTCCTCGTACAGGGAGCGCGCCTTCTCCTGGATACGCACCTGGCTCACGTGCGCGTGCTTGCGATTCATGTCCTCGAGCCACTCGGTGAGCAGCGACTCCATCTCCGAGATCGGGCCCTGTCGCTTCTTCGTGATGATGGTGGACTTGAGCACGGAGATGTTCCTCGTGCTCTCGAGAATGCGGGCCTTGTCCCGCATGATGGTGCTCACCGTGGACAGGGGGTGTCCCATCTCGCGCGCGATGGCCGACAGCCTCTGACCGCTTTCGCACATCTCAATCATTTTCAATTTCTCCTCGAGCGTGATCGTGGACTTCTTCCTCTTAGCCCTGCCTGCACTGGAAGTGCTCTTGCGCTTACCCGTCATTGCGAAGAGGACAGTTTGCGGAAACACTCCGGTGAGCGGCGGCACAAACAACTCACGTGTTCCACAGAACCGAAACAAAGTGGCAGAAGACGCTCGCGGCTGCTCCCGTATCACGCCCGTGCTCCCCCACGCTCGTCTTGGAAGCGGTTCCCTACGTGCTTACGTCACGCGCACATTTGATACGTTTTACGTATTTTGCGCAAACTTGTTTACAAATATGTCGTACGTATGTGTACCCATGACTCCTGATATTCCGTTCAAAGGTTTCGTGGAGTTCGGAATGAACATGGTTTGATTTGCTTAATATGCCATAGAAGAGTAACTTAATTCATTTAAGGATGTATATGTGTTGGACATGCGCCTTCGAAATTTCCCCGTGTAAAAATTCAAACATTAAAATTCTGTCTGCCTTAAAAAGAAAATATCAGTAGAATCAACGCTCATGAACGACTCAAATGTGTTGTGTCTTCAGTGCAGATCAGACGCGTTATGGGTTCTTAAAATCGTGACTTTTTCCGATCACCTAACACGATCCACCAGTCCTCTCCTTCCTCTCCAGTCCATCCTCCTGCGCCCGACGAAGGACAACAAAATGCACAGCAGAAAGTTATATAATATATGTACATACAGTACTGTGCAAAAGTCTTAGGCACTTGTGGGAAAAATGCTATAAAGCGAGGATGGTTCCAAAAATAATGCCATGAATACTTATTAATCAATAAACCTTCTAAAAAGTGCAGTAGACAAAAAAACCTCAGTCAAATCAGTATTTGGTGGGACCACCCTTTGCCTTTAAAACAGCATCAGTTCTCTTATGCAAACTTGCATGCAGTTTAAGGTAGAGGTTGGTAGGTTCTTCCAAACATTTTGAGGAACTGAATGGAATTCTTATTTTTTATTCCCAATTAACCCGTTTCTTGGTCCAACTTTAGATGCTGGCAAATTGTAAGAAATGTCCTTTTTAAATAACCATTCACAGCTGCAGCATGATTCCAAAACAGTGCTAAACTTTTCAAGTTGGTCACCGAATGATTACAATGCAAAAACGATTCAGTTTTAAACTGTTTTGCGTATGTTTATTAAGGTTTCTAAACTGCATATATTTAGCCGATATCCTATTGTTATATAAGTTACAAAACATTATTGTATGAATTATAGCGAACAACTTTGATTTTACCCCAAGGCTCTATATTTTTCCTTTATGAATGCTGATCCAAAGAACCCTGAGTATTTTTTGCATATATTCCATACACAACATTAAAATGTTCCCCTAAATTTTTGAAATTTTGAAAGCTGTGCAGTGGACAGGCAGGAGGAATGTGGCCAGCAGGTGGTGCACTGGTTAAGGCAACTGCCTCCAAATCTGAAGGCCACTGGTTAAAGTTCCTGCTCCTGCTGTGGGATACTTCATTTAAGGTATTTAACGTCAACTAATACAATTGCAGTAACCTACTGGATAAATGGGTGTGAAGTTTGGTATCTACCTTTGTTAAAGCCACGTTCACTGGGGGCAAAAAGACTCAACAAGCTGAAGACGGGAATAAAGACACACATAGGAATCAATTGATATATATTTACAGTTTTAACTGTCTATACGGTCTTACATCCCTTAACAGTCATGTTTATAAATTAAAAAAATGCACTTAATGACCGTATACTGGTCCATCGCCGAAAGTGAAGGGTTAAAGGCGGAACGACCCGCCCTCGGCACTCCCCGCGTGGCTGATGCAGGCGGGGGCAGGTGGTGCTGATGCGGGGCATCTTCTCCGAATCCATAGGAGACACGGGTGTGGTCGGGCTGCGGATCTCTCATTCCCTCCATCGAAATCAAAACACGCGAACTTCGAGGAAGCGAAACACGGCCTCTTCCACAACGTTTCGTCGCGTGGCGAATTAAACCGCATCTCTTCGGAAATCACGTCACGCGCCCTCTTGCTTTCCGCAGAGCGGCTTTTGAGGGCCGCTTTTGTGCGGCGAGTGATCGGGCTTCCCACATAAAACCCGCGGACGCGAGGGTTCGTCTGATCACAGGTTGGACGTGTGCCGTGTCTGTGGATTCAGCCATCGTAGGTGCTTTTTTTCCAGCCTCCGCCATGGCGTGGCCCTGCATCACCAGGGCTTGCTGCATTAACCGCTTCTGGAGCGAGCTGGACAAAGCGGACATCGCCGTGCCGCTCGTCTTTACCAAATACTCAGACGCCACGGAGGAGCCGCACGTCCACGGACAGCATCACCCGAGAGCACCGCACCCCCAGGCCCGGGTCGCCATAGACACACAGCCCACCCAGGCGGAGGTCTCGAAGGCCGTGGGCGCCGACGGCTACGCCGCCTCCGTGATGCGCCAGGACTTCAGGGCGTGGAAGGTGCGCCCGGAACGCAGCTGCAAGCCCAAGAACGAATACCAGCCTTCGGAGATCCCCTTCAACAATGAGACGCAGTACCAGAAGGATTTCAAGCCGTGGCCGATCCCGAAGAAACGAGACCACCCGTGGATCCCGAAACCGAGCGTTAGCGCTCCGCTTGCCGGCGACCGGGCGGCTAGGTCCGGGCTCATCGCACCTGCAGACGATGAGAGCGGCGTGGAGAAGAGCGAGATCGCCGACAGGGTGCAGGAGAAGGAGATTAAGCAGAAGGTGAAGAAGCAAGGGAAGAAGGAGAAGGTCCAGGAGAGGGTGAGCGCCCGGGTTGACGGACAGCAGGCAGGCGGCGCGGGGGCCGAGGGCAGAGGAAGGGCGGCGGTGGACGCGCTCAACAGGCAGATCCAGGAGGAGTTCAGCGTCGTGAGCTCCTACAGGTACTCAGCTCCCAGCCATCTCCTCTGTTCCTTTTTGTTGTGGTTGTCTTTATTGTTGAGTGGTGTCAAGTCCACAAGTGCCTCCAGAATGTTCTGTCCTCTCCTGCCATCCTCAGGTTAGACAGTAGTAGTGACTGAGTCCAAACATCTGGCTCTTGTTCATCCTCTTATTTTCCTCCCATCTGTTCCATGTTAGATCTCTTCAAGGCAATTTTATTTTTTGCCTGACAAGTCAAAGTACCAAAACCTCAGGCTCATTATTTGTGCTTCCAATGAGTATTGTTTTGTGATTTAACCCAACATCCTTCTGGTTGTTTTCCTGGCTGCCAAGGGGGTCCTTAAGGTCTAGACCACAATACAATTGAAAGCAGTTTATGTTCTTCCTGTCCTGCTTTTAGGGTGTAGATTTTTCCCATCTCTCCTCTTTGATGAGGATATGGATAACATCAGTAAGGAGGAGGATATCAGTGAGAATATCTTTCAGGCTGTGAGTAGGTCATCTTGTAAATAATCTTATCCTTAGATTCAATTTCTTTGGCCAAAAACACAAAATTGTCTGTGCTGAAAGTGTAATTATACTAATTGGCAATAACAGTGTAACATGACTATTAACCCTGCAACTGAATGCAAGTGCAGAACCACCCAGAATATTTCACATTGTAATTATTTAGATCTACATGAGACAAATTGTTTTCTTGCCTTTGTTTTCTGGTGGACTGACCCCAACCCTGGGGTTTCTTCCAAACAATAATTAATCTCATACATCAACAGATGTTACGCATCTTAATTTTCATTTTCAGTAATGCACTATTAGAAACCCAGAAGTTTAACAAGAAAAAAAAGTTGACAGTAAAGGTGGAGTGCAAATTGTTTTCCCAAGTTCATTTAAGTGTCCACAGTGTGTCTGAGGGGTTTGAGTGCAATTCCTCCAAGAGCATCCTGGTCTCAAGATGTACTTTAGTGAAACCTCTGGCTCCAGACAAGCCTTAGGGCATCTTTCCCATAGTGCTGTGTGACAAAATGCTGCCCCATTCAGGGTCCATCAGCTGTATTTCTGGGACTATGTTCACATCCCCAAAATGCTCCTTGGCTACATGTCCTGCTGTTATTTGCAGCTAAGATTGGTTTGTACTTCTGCTGACAAGTGAATGACTGTTACAAGACTGAGTTAAGAATGAGGTTCATGTCCTTAGTTGCTATGTTGCTGTCTTTCTCTGCAATACCTGAATTTATTCAAATATCACTGATGAAGTTAACTAAACATTTCCTTCATCCATCATCCAAAACAAATTTGAAACTTATGGAAACTTTTTTTGTCATTGTTTATGCTTTTATTTTTTCATAGAGTTTCAAACTTATCATGTAAATCCTGTTAAAGATTCACTGGCTCATTGTGTCATGAACATTTGAACGGTGAATTTTTGATGAAATGGCCATTTTCCAAATTATGTGATTGCATTTTCTTTGCCATTCTTTTTTTCAAAAACTTTTATGTGGTGTGAGGTGAAAGTCACCCGGGTTTAGGCGTGCAGCTGTGAGTTGACGGTGAACTATACTCAGGCAGAACAGGAACAGGACAGTGTGGGATCACCTTCACTGAGCTTCCCAACACCGTGTTTACAGACTGTGTCTGGTGCTCCTGAGTGTCGGTCATTCATAACAAGATGACAAACCCCACACATTCATGGGATGAAATAGTCAGTAATCACGGTTCAATAGGGGTTTCTGGAGAGAAAGTGATTTTTATTTTTTGATTCAATATTAACATTATTTTTACTTTCTGAGCAGCTCAAAGTTAAAAAAAAAATATCAATACAAAAAAATTTTTCAAAGCATTTTTATTTACTATAGCGATAGCCAAGATTTTTGCAGAAACCTTACCCTGAAACAAATTGAGAGATTGGTTTTATTAAGCTTTTATTAGTTGCGTAGATTTCCATATCGATAAAGCTCAATCTGTTTGTTTGTCTGGTTGTTCTTTATGCAGTTTTGTTTTTTAACCCACAGACTTAAAATTTGGCACACAGGTATGCCTCACACTAAGGGCGGTTTCTAAATAGTCAAACACACAGAGCTACTTACACAGTGATATTGTAACAACCCCTGAGGACAGCTTCTCAGTTGACCAGTATTTGAGAATGAAGTGACCTGTACTTAGCCCTGTGCTTCTTGTGTATGAAACTTGCCTCCCTTTTCCCCAAGTCCTTTGTTCTCCTTAGTCCCAAGTCCCCATAGTCCTCTGACCACCACGTTCCTACCTTATCATCACATCCAAGTCATCCAGTCATTGTTTTCCTGTGTCTCCTGTTTGTCACCCTACTCAAAGATCATCAGTCTTCACCTATTTGTTCTTCATAGCACTTATCCACTGTATATACAACTCCAGCACCTGAAGTCTCAATCATGAACCACCAAGTGAATCATCATAGACATGTGGTTCCAGGCAGTTCCCAGATAATATGTCAAAATGAGGACAAATAGGCCAGATCTCCCACTCTCTGTCTCGCTCTCTCTCACTCTGTCTCTCTGTGTCTCACACACACACGCACGCACACACACACATACACACATCAGAGAGGGGTGCTGGTGGAGGGGAGGTTAACTGGAGAAAATGCCCGAAACTGGTGACAAGGAGGGGTAAGAAATTTTGGATGACATCCATGGTGGTGCACACATTTCTAGCGTAAGGGTAGTAAAGTTTAGTTGCATATATTTTATTATTACTTTTCTTCTTTCCTCTTTTCCACTGGACTACAACTTGGATGTCGCTCTCTGCAGTGTCTGCCTTTTCAACAGGCCTAACAATACTTGTGTACTAAATGCAACCACTTTAAAGATACCACCATTTTGTGATATATAATGTGTTATTACTACTTTCTTTTCCACTTTCTGACCCGGGCAGCACACAGGTATGTCAGTAAGTAAGAAAGTGGAAAGTTGCTTGAACCTTACAAACTCTGGACATGTTTATGTACTTAAATGGTCAAAAGCAATGAATATGAGGTTCTAGAGATAACGGATTTTATATCCTTAGTAATTTCACACAAGTTTTTATTTTTATGTACTTTAAAATTAGTAAACAAACAAGGGTTACAATGTGATGAAGTGGCATCACATCTAGGGTGCACTCTACACACGCCACAAGCTTCTGGGATAGGCTGCAGTCACCATGACCCTGTTATAGATGATGGATGGATGGATGGATGGCAATGTAACAGAGTATTTTTATTTATTATTACCCCAACTGAGGTTATAGAATTTAACTTGTTAACAATTGGATGAGCTGATGTATTATTCAGCCTTTATCGATTTCAGCTTTGTGGTAAAAGTGACTTTCAAGTTACAAACAGAGTTGCCGGCAGATTTCCAGGATCAGTTGTGTTTTTAAGTGGAGGGGTAATCCAGAGTAATGATAATGGAATTTTGATACCATCACAAGATTTGTATCATGAACTGTAAGCCAGCCCTTAGTCTTTAAACATTTGTGCTATGATGACCCCACATTTTTATGAATATGAAACAGGAAACAACTACGGTTGTGACAAATGTTTATGTGAGCATGAAGTGACATGACCTCCCCATTTTGTAAGTCTTTTTTGGTCACAGAACTATACATAGAGACAGACAGAACACCAAGGAATTACACATCTGTCTACATACAGCAAGGAGCTGAGGATAAGGTGATTACTGTGTATCACAGGTATGATCATACAGCTTTGTCTAGTAGGTTCCAGAAGAGTGTCCAGACATTCCAAAATTACTCTGAATTATTGTGTTGGTCAAATGTTAATTTCCCAACACTTCAGACATCCAGAGCAAACTTCATCTGTAGCGCAAAACATTAAAATACATTTCTTTGCCATGTGGGAGTGAACAGCCTACACTCCATGACTTCATCAAAAAGAGAATTTGGGTTGTGGTTTAACAGCAAAATAGATAGAAAGTGAAAGATGAAATGTCATGTTAATGGTCATTTGAATGGTGGAGTGAACTTCCTTTCAATAAGCTTGTATCTTGTCATAGTCCCAGAATCGGGGTATCAAAGTGCCAGGAGTAGCTTTACACCTAAAACCTGTCTGCGATACCCCTGTCCTATGAAGATGTGCTGGGGGAAGGTAGATTCTGTTGATGAACTTGAAGTTTTGCTCCTCATTTTGTAGGTCTGTGAGGTTCTTTATTGTACCACTAAGATCGTTTTCTCCCCCATTTTTCTTCAACCCTATTGCTTTTTCTCAGGAATGAATTCAAGGCATACATGGATGTGAAGCCTGTGAAGCCCATTAAAGCCAGGTCACAGTATAACCCCCCAGTGGAGGAGAAGGCAAGCCTTGAGACCAGTTATACCGCCACCTTCAGGGGCGAGCAGACTCGGCACCTGTCCACTGACAACAAACTGCAAGAGCACCGAAGAATACGAAGCCTGTACAGCGAGCCTGGCAGGGAACTTAGCAAAGTAAGACCCTTTGTTGACAATCAAAGCCTGGCCTTGTTAACCTACCATGAGAAGCACATACAGTTCTCACTTTCTTTTTGAAATAATCATTTTCCTTGTTTCCACCGTGGAACACCCATGAACTACAGTATATCTTACCCAGCCAAGTTAAACAGTGCATTTTTGTGTTGCCTGTTGAGTGATATTATTTAAAATCCAAACAACTATTAAAGTTCAAACTTTCAGCACTTGGTCCTTTTGTGCAAGTCGATGCTGTAAGTATAATGTCTTTCACCTGTCAGTACCTCAGATTGGAAACGAAACTGAGAAAAATTCCTTTTTGCATTTTCTTCCAGTTTTTGCGCGTTTTAATTGTTGTCTCCTCATGTCACCTTAGGTGGAGAAGCCAAGCACTCCAAAATCCAAACCAAAAAAGACATCGACACCACTGGCAGGCCATAGTAAACCCTTGAAAAAGGCTAAAGAGAAGCAGGTCTCATCAGGGCCCACTACAAAGAAAAAGACCTCCGAGAAAGACCCAGAATCCACCCCCGTGGAGGGTGACAAGAAGAAGGCTAAAGAGATGAACAACAAACTAGCTGAAGCAAAAGAGTAACATCAAAACACTTCTAGTTCTTTTTCTTTTGGTGAAACAAAGGCTTCAAAATGAACCCGGCTGCCCTCTCATTACGTCTCATGTGTTCCCTCTGTCTCACTCCCCGTCTGCAGCCCCACACTGGCCCCAAGTTCAGGGTTACACTCCCACACCAAAGCTATCACCCCCTTCACCCCATTCATCCTCGCCCTCTCTTTCATGGTTTTCATGGCTACCTAATGATCCGACAGCCAGCAGGTCTTCCCAGAGTACTCCTGCTGTACAGAGCTGCCAAAAATCTTTTTGCCCTCCTGGCTGCACTAGTACACATTTTGCTTCTGCACATTGCAAATTTTATTTGTTACCCACACTTCTTCTCAACCTATTTGAAGCTTCAACACTCTGCCCAGGTATTATGTGAAATACACTACTAAAATACAGTATGGAGATATTCCACTCTTGAGCACTCTGTAGTCCTACAATTCCACAGTTGATCAATTTTCCCACTTAACACTTCCCACTCTGGACACTTTATTGAATATAAATGTTTTTTTCAACCCCATCTTCCCAGATTATCATATTCGTTTTGTCAGTTTATGATTAAGATTGGATTATATCTTTAGATACTGTTAACCTATGTTTCAAATGTCACCAAACAGGTTTACTGTTGCATTACTGTCTGCTGTTCTTTGATTACCCTTATTCTCAGGTCTATAATTTTGCTTTGGAAATTTATTTTGAAATACATAACAATATAAATTTTGTCCAAATTATTTTAAAAAAATCTAAAAGTGATGTGCCGATAACTACACTAGCCACAGGTGTGAAATTAGTAAAAGTGGTTGTTTGTCTGTGACAGGGTAACAAAAACTGAATTCTGCTTAGGATTAAATGGTTAATGATAACGGACCGATGGATTATCTTTTTAAACCAAGACAATCCATTAAGGCTCTACTAAGCTATTTGCTCAGGTCAGAATAATGCGACAACACAAATATAACGGACAAGTTATCGATGAATGTGCGCTTATGCAGCAGTGTCTTTGGTGGTTCAGATTTGTGTTAATGAGTGCCAGGTTGTTGTGTGTTCATTACCTGCGTTTGCATCCCCAGAGCACAGCCCTATGCTGCTTTATTCGGTGTATGTCAACATAATGGCCGTCAGGTTGTTGTTATCGCTCATTTCTTTTCTCTGAAGTTCCAGTACATTTTCAGTTTGTTTGATGGATCGAATTCTCCAAGTGGGAAGGAGGTCACAATTACGAAAGATTTTCATTTATATGTGTATTTTTGTTGAACTATGTGTCCCTGACTACGATTTGGCCCGCTAGTCGGAACGCTGTAGAGAGAATGCCTATGACTAGAATACATTTCCTCACATGCGTGTGAAGTGTAAGAACTGTGTATGTGCTCATAGGTCAGTTAAGCTGGAAATGAGTGTCTTAGTCAGTTATTAAGTATCTGGAATATATAAGACCTCAAAACTCATATAATATATGTTCAACCTTACAAAAACATATCAAAACTATCTGAGCCACAGCTTCAGAATTTTTTCCTCCTTTCCATTCTTGTTGTTTTACCCATAAATTGCAAAGATATTTGGTTGTCTTAAATTAATACGTCTGAGTAATTAATTTTGCTGGATTCGTATAATAAAATCAAAGTATTTTTAACACAAATCAAATATTTTGTGGTTTTAAAGAACTGACCAAGTTACAAACGACAGAAACAATTATGATTGAAAAATATAAACTAAGGTACACTGTATAAATTCAGCAATGAGATAACCATAAAACAACCAGCAAAAATAAGCTAGAAAAAGTAATAAAAACAACAAAAATAACAATCATTTTGCTACAATAAACTTGATCATTGTTTTTTTCATTTTTAAAAGCATTTTGAATGTCATATGTAAGGCACTAGCCCATTAAAAAGGAGTTTGCTTATTTCATTTTGTAATTGCCACTTTTTCTTAATGTGTCAATGTTTTATGAGTATATACTTGCCATAGGCTTCACCAATTTATGCCAATCATTTGTGAGTGCACCCTGTCTTCATGACCCAACTTGGTCTTGTCTCAGTCTCTGTTCTGCCCCAAGACCTGTCTCCAAGCATCCCAGGGAGAACAAGTACTGCCTCCTGTCCATTTTGCAGCCTTTAGGCTAGTTGGCTGTTGGCTGTGGAACGCGCTGAGCTCCCACCCTCAGTACTGTCCGTCACGCCTCCCTTCAAAGGATGACCAAGAACACGAGAACAAAAAAGGCAGTAAGTCTTGTCCTGCTAATAAAGATAGTGACATGCTTGTGCTCTGCTTGCTGTTAGTCATTGAAATGATTAATAAATACTAAGCAATTAAAATGAGTGTCTAGAGTCTTTTGTGAAACTAGAGATACTGGAGACACCAGTAACCTAAGAATTTGCAATTTGCTTTTTTGGTCTCATCAGTTACCTATGTGCTTGAACATATTGAAAATCGTTTTACGTAAACAAAATTCAGACAGATAGGTACATTTGCAGACAAAGCTCTTAAGCGAAAGTAGGTTTTTTTTTATAGGCGGTGTAATCCCTTTCAGTAACTGTGGAAGAATTTAATCAAATGAAACAAAACCAAGTTGTTTCCAATTCTGCTTTACTTTCACTACAGTTTACTACACAGCTCAAAGTTTAACACAGGTTACACCCACACGTGGACGGGAATCTGAATGGTGATTCAACCTTTCCGGACACAAACGCCCTCTTTAGAAGGTGCGAAAGTGTAACACATCCAGTAGCAGAACAGACCATTGAGCATTAAGTATCCCTTATTCTGTCCAATGAAAACACAAATATGAAGATATAGTTCCACCCTACTTCCTGCTGGGAATCTAAACAAAAGAGTAGCCCAATAATAGCTACAGAGTGAGTTAGGAACTCAAAGTATTTACAACACTCACCACAGCAGGATGTTTAAGGTAAAAAGTCTCAGTAGAATTGCAAAAAGGATCACTCAATTACAGTAGATATAAGAAAATCCCTTAATGCAAATGATTCTTCCACTCTCAGTTTTGTCCTCCTGGCAGAACTAAATCGTTCATCCCACCTGGGACAGCCAAAAACAGAAAACCACCAACGCCAATTTGAGGGAAACATGAAATTGCTGCCCGGTCACGGTCAACCAAGCAATCCGGTCATCGACCACAGGAGGGTGACATAACCGCCTGTCTTTGTCGAGGGTAAGGTGGTGTGGAACCTGTCCTGGAATGACTGGTTGCTGGGATACACTCAGGACGGAACACCAGTCCATCGTAGGGCCATACTTAGTTACTGTACCAGTACTGGAGTCTGTCATCCACTGGACATACAACAGTGGCAGAGCCTGTAGGTAACAATAACATCTCTAATATGCTCCTCAGTTCTCTCATTCATTGATGGAGAACAGTAGCCTTTGCAGATATATTTAAGCTGCCCATGAAGTTTTTAGATTATTAGATTAGGTTATTTTTAGATATTATATTTACTTGGATGATGGTGGTGGCTGCTGTAATTTGCCTTGATGAACTCAGTCTTCAGTCCCAGAATTACTTGTGGTTTCTCCTCATTCTATTACACCTTTTACGGCAGCATTTCAGTCACAATTTTATATCCTAATGGTATAACAATAATTACACGGCAGACTAGGATTTAAATGAAAGCTTTTCTCTTTGCAGTGATAGAAACCAAATGGACTTGGTGGGAAATCCCACTGCCTGCTGAAGTACTTTCAACCAAAGGTCCTTACCAGGAATTGTTCAATAAACATTACCCATGTGAATAAATCTGTAAGCTTTGTGGAAAACACTATAAGTCAACTTGGACACAAATGTGAGCTAAATAAAGGTTAATAATAATGGTGATTGAAAGCTTTAATAATAATAAAAACAAAAGTTTAGAGGATTGGCTCCATACCATCACAATCCTGAGAAGGAAAAGCAGTTAACACAAGTGACTGAGTGAAAACAAGAGTTTTATACCAGTGCAAGTACTTTGTAACTGTCTTGAAATCAGCTTTAAGGTTCTTATATTTAGAAGGCATTTACAAAGTGTGGAAAGAAGAAATAAAATATATTCCTTCACCATTAGCCCTATACTGATCACTCCCTTACCAGCAAAATCTTTTTCATTTCAGTCACATTAAGTGCTGACAGTTCTCTGTCCAGCTAATAAAATGTCTGCCTTGTTACTAAACATTCCTTATGAACAAGAGGTCATTATTCCCTGTGATGCTGCTCCGGGGGTCGTCATTACATCAACTCCCATTTCATTATCAGACAACTATCAAGAGATAATGAATTAATAATGTCTTAACACAGACTATTTCAGTGATAAATGGTGTCTTGTTCAGTGTGTAAAACCTTTATTTGCATTCATTTCTGTCCTGCTCAGACTTTTCAGACTGTACTATAATAAAGTGGCTGATGCACAAAGGTACAGCAGAACCACTATAGAAGTACTATAAGTTATTAGAAGCCAATCAAATTGTAAGATATCTATTAAAATGTCATTGCACAGTAGACATGAACTGTGTTTATAGAACACATGCAGAGGTTTTGCCACAGTGAATAGAAAAAATTACTAATATTGGTTTTCCTTGCATAACAAGCATAATTTGTTCCTTAAAATCTGCTGTGAGTATAGTTCTCATAAAACAAACTCTCAAACACTATTAATTTAAACTGGAAAAATAAATACATTGTCCAAATCTAATCTTTTTGTGAAAATATGTTTTTAGATCCCATCTGGAGAACAGTAAAGATGTGAATGCAGCACACTCTTCTTACTTTTCCTGGTTTGCTGCTGACTGTGGTCGGAAATCACAAGGCAGTTCTGTGCTGAAAACTCTCGAGTCACAATTACTGCTTTAGGTTAATTCCCACCTTTAACTTTATACACCAAAGCAGGGCACTGAGCACACTGCCTTTATTGTGAACAACTTTATAACATCAGAAAATCCATCCACATAACCTTTACCACTGTCTCCCATTTATTCAGTCAAGTAACACACCCAAAATGGCTGACAGATGCTCTGCAATTGTATTCTCTCTATTAAAGTAATACATTCAGATTTCTACTATTTAAACCCTTACCAGCAAAACTGAGGTATATTTTCTGTACTCAAAGGATATTTTTGAAGACCTGCAGAGAAAAGCTACTGAGGTCTGTGTATGTGGACAGGGTTACATAGCTCTTTCTAAGGCTCTGAGACTCAAGCAAACCACAGTTTGAATTTGAGTTTGAATCCAGCTCAGCCTGTGTGGAGTTTGCATGTTTTCTCTGTGTGGGGTTCCTCCAGTAGTCTAGTGACACACACACACACACACACACACACACACACACACACACACACACACACACACACACACACACACACACACANCACACACACACACACACACACACACACACACACACACACACACACACACACACACACACACACACACACACACACACACACACACACACACACACACACACACACACACACAGAGCGATGGACTGGCATCCCTTCCAGGAATACTTTCATAGTCAGGGACCCAACGATTTCTAGTTTGGATGGTCTGCAGCTTGAAGTGAATAAAAATTTTAAAATAATAAAAAAACAACTAGAATTGTGCATTATTATGTCACTGTTTACAAAATCGAACCCAGTAACATATCAAGGTACTTTTGTCTGATTAACCTTTTGATTGATAATTAAAAGTGTCAGGAAGCTAACAAACAACCGTTGGGATAGATTGAGGTTATAGAAATGTATTATTTAAAAAAATATGTATTATATTTACACTTTGCACAAATACATTCCTATGACAAAATAAATAAGAACTGTTCTAACTCCATGAACATATTAAAAATGTCCACTAACATCACCTCATGTTCGCCTAAACTGCCAGTCAACATGTCGAGGCCCGCCTTGAAGGAGCGAAGCCTATCAGGGCTCGGCGCACGTGACGAGGGCTCGCAGACATGACTTCATTCTCGCTGTGCGATGACGTCAAATTCAAGATGGATGGAGTCACGGCTGCCACGCGCCCAATGGAATTTTGAAAGAAGCTATCTACGTCCTCAGTGGAAAACTGATGCTTCGACACACTAAGGTAACTTTGGTTACGGGTGGTTATGTCACCAGTTGCCGCTAGCGACACGCGTCGTTTTCTGACGTAACTCTCGAAGTTGTTTTTGTCGCCTCAGCGCACGGCTCTCGTGTGTTTTCTGCGCACGGTCTGTGGCGGACTGAGCGTAGGTCGATGCCGCGCATGCGTGCTTCCAAGCACGCCGTCCGGGAGTGTGTGCGCGCGCTACCCGCGTGAGGCTGCTCTGTCCACGTGTCCTGCGTTTCCCGGGCATCTGCGGTTTCCTCAGAAATCGGAGGTTCGATGTTTGACGCTGAGCGAGATGGTTATGTGAAGTTATGTTAATATGGATGACACCTGTCCTATTACTGTATAATAACGTCAGTACAAGTGAAAGAAAATAAAACACAGACTATCTATATTTTGCTGTTTGTACACAGTTTTGGGAGCATTTTAACAGCCAGGCTCCGAGAGCGGAAGTGACCGATTCACACCTGTGAGGAGGTCGCTAGGAACAGGTGCAGGCCCCTTATTCCGCTCACACACGATGCCAACAAAAAGAACGAACTTTTATGACCTACGGCTTATAAAAGTTTAAAATTCGGCGAGAAAAGCGGATAAATTTGCAGATATAAGTGTCTGTTGAAACACGACCGTAGAAGGGAGCGGAGCACATGGCAACAGAGAGCTGCCTCGCGTTACCACACGACGTGTTTTATGAAAGCCTTAAAGTATATTTTAAAATAAACTGTTTCATTTGACGTTTCAAATGTATTTCCCGCTGCTACTTCAAAACAAAGTACTTTTTCTAATAACATCAGAAACATTTGCTTGACAGGAATCTCAGCACTGTTGCTTTCTATCTAACTTTTTTTTGCTATCTTGCAGTAATGATGTTAATCTGTACTTCTGTGCTTCTACAGATAGCATCCTTTGCTATTTTAATGCTAATAATAAGATGTGTGTTATGAAACTCAGGATAAACCAAATTAGGAAACAACATGCTATTATGCTCAGGATATCATGCAGCTTGTCAATGGGTGGACATGATGGAATTTAAGTGTGAAATATCTTGATTTTACATGCTTGTTCTTAGTTGAATCTTTCTTGATGTCAGTATAACTTAAGACGTAAATACGAGTGTGGTTTAAGAACATAATTTTTCCAATGACAGAAGCAAAATTTTTATGCTTTAAGGAGAGGAGCTTGGGCCTAATGTGTTGAATGAAAATTCAATGTGAGAATAAACTAAATGATATTAACTCAGTATCTCTGTTTTTTCTGTACAGCAAAAATGGAGAATCTAGTGCACTACATTAATCCAGCACATATCTTCTCCTTGATGAGCACCCTCAACGAGCAGCGGGTCAGCGGTCACCTCTGTGATGTAACGCTGATTGTAGCTGACCAGAAGTTCCATGCTCATAGGAGTGTTCTTGCTGCAAGTTCTGAGTACTTCCAGGCCCTGTTCACCAGAACCCACTCTGATGTCCAGGCAGTGGTTCACCTGGATTTCTGTGAGGCAAATGTCTTTGAGAATGTGCTGAATTACATCTACTCCTCTTCACTATTTGTGAGCAAAGAAAGCTTGGCAGCAATTCAGGAGTTGGGGTACAGCTTAGGAATCTCCTTTCTAACTACTATAATGACAAAAAAGCCTCCGGTCTCTTACAGTGTGTCTAGGAAGACCTTGTTTATAGAGGATAAAGACAGTGTCGTTGATCAGAACACTGTTAAACCTGACGAAAGCTTCCCTCATGTGAAGGTAGGGCATTTTCTGGGGAAATATCAAACAAATCAAACTCCATCATATGAGTCTCAGGCAGAGGAGTCTGGACAGGCTTCCAGCAGAACCTGCCAAACTCCAGAAGGTGACCAGCCACGAGAAACCATTGGAAATACAGAACCTTTATACTGTAAGTCTGTCACAGATCTCAATGAGAGAGGTTCTGGCAGCAATTTTAGTCACTCTGCCTCCTTGACGAAAAAACGTGGAATTGCCTTACCCCCTGCACAGCCGCCTTTGACCTTTTCTGTTCCTTTCAGTGAGTCTCAAGCTCAACGTAGCAGATCACCTTTACATGAAAAGCCTCAGATTACGAGTTGTCAAGGCCAACATCCAAGCAAGACTCCTGACCAGATAGGGAGAAGCACTTCACTCATGAAAACTCTGTCATGCAGATCATTACAGCTGAACAGTCCTGTCTCGGGTTATTCGCCTGTCATGGACATGGAGAAAGGTGCAGATAGAGGAAGCTCTGTTTTGAAGCTTACACAAGGAAGATCTTTTAACATGGAGCCAGATAACGTTCAGGCTCATAAATCAGAAGCCATTCCAACATTGATTTTCCCCTCACAGTGTTCCAGCACATTCAGTGAGTTAGATGTGGACAAAATGATTGTCCATGTGAAAACTGAGCCCATCGGCTCATTCGCTGTGCCTTCAGACATCGTCCAGGTCACTGTTGGAGAGGATCTACCTGTCAATGCTAACAACTTTTCACCTGATAATAATGGTAGTGACCCCAAAGGATTCCTTACAGATTGTGTAGAATATAAAAAAAGAAAGGCGAAATTGAACAACAAAAGAGGTCTGTTGAAAAAATCCCAAAGAAATAAGGATGAAAAATTTTCATCAGAAGGTCAGAGGCTCAGCACTGCCTTCACGTCAAACTGCGATGGCCTGAAAAAGCACCAGCAGAGTACAGCTTTTAAATGCAAGAATTGTATGAAGATTTTCCGTTCCAGTGCTGCACTACATCGTCACGTGAACATGTTTCACAACCTGGAAAAGCCTTATGCCTGTGACATCTGCCTTAAACGGTTTCACACAAAGTTCAAAGTGTGGACCCATTGCCAGACCCAACATGGAATAATGCAAATTTCATCTTCTCTCTTCAGCTCCTGTATAGCTCCAGAAGACAGACCCTGCAGAAAGCCAGCTGGAATGGTGCAAGAACAAGAGTTCAATACAAATTTATTGGTAAAACCTTCTGGAAGTAAGCTAGCAAGTCTACAGTCTCCAGAAGGTCATAAATGGAGTTCAAGAACATGGTCTAAATGCCACCCGTGTGTGAGGTGTGGGAAAACATTCAGGTTTCTGTGTCAGTTGAGGCAGCACTTAAGTTTACACAGTGAACGGAGGAATATCTGTATTGTGCAAAATAAGGAGAAAAGACCTCCAAAGAAGGACCGAGATCTTAAGTTTCAGAAAAGCTACTCAGAGACCTACCGCTGTAGGCTCTGCAGTGAGAAATTGACTTCTTTCTACGAGCACAGAGAACATGAGCAAGGATGTCTGTATAGAACAGTGTGCCGGTTCTGTGGTCTTAAGTTCTCCAGTTCCTGTGTTGAGAAGGAACACGAGATTCACTGTGAGTACAAAAAACTGACTTGCTTGGTATGCATGCGCACGTTTAAGTCCTCCTTCAGCATATGGAGACATCAGGTGGAGGTTCACAAACAAAACCCTGTAAACCAAAAGGAGCTGTCCTGTTTTCAAGAGCACAGCACTAATGCTGTTGGTGACAAGATAGTTAGAGAAAGTTCCAGAAATGAGAGAGATTCTTTTGTGCCAGTGGTTTCTGAATCTTCTGAAAAATTAGAGGGTCAGAAGGTGCTTTTGTGTCAGGAGCAGGTGAAGGTCAAAGAGGAGCAGTGTGAGGAAGCTGTGGATAAAAGGATGCCACCAGACAACGTCAGGATAGCAGAGTCCACCCTTTGGTCTTGTGAGAAATGTGGCAAAGTCTTTAGTGCCATCAGGGAGCTGGAGCACCACCAAGAATTGCTGTGCTACGTCAAACCATTCATCTGCCACATCTGTCACAAATCCTTCAGGACTAAGTTCCGTCTCTGGAGCCACATTCAGTCCCACACGTCCAACCCAGATGCATCCAGGTTAGGAGGGAAGGGTCAGCAACCATCCTCCCTTTCTCCTTCACTGCTCCTTCTGGCAGCAAAAGTGGAAGATGTTCCCGTCGCTGTCCCTAAAAGCACAGAGCGGGACTGTAGAGCCGCGGAGCCGCCGTGCAGGACGCAGCAGGCAAATGCGCGCCTGTCTCCTGGCGCCCCTGCACTTTCGGCCCACGCATTTCACAGCCAGTACGTATGTAAGTCGTGCTGCCGAACCTTCAAGAGCGCCTTCAGCCTCTGGAGTCACGAACAGAGTCGCTCGTGCTGCTGAACTACGCCCCCCTGGATCTAACTGGGTCCACTTGCTTCCAGCTGCTGCGGACTCCAAGCAACCTCTGATATTAAGTCTCAATCTTCCTGTTTTGTCATATCGAAAATTTCAGTGGGCAAAGGAAATAATTTCCATTTGAAAGAAATGTTTTTGGCTCCGTTCAGTTTTCAAAGCCATTTTGTTTTGTTTTATTTCTTACAGATGTTTTACTAGGTGCAGACTCACCTGTGTGATACTTTAGTGTCTTGATTCCGTTTGATTTCTTTCCAGTCAGTCTTTCATTCCTATTCTTTAAATGGTGGCCGTTTTGTTTAGTTTTTTTAATGAAAATGTGTGTGAAAATTGTCATCAAGTGACTTTACACCACAGCTGTGACTTCTGTTCTCAGGGGTCTCCATGGGGGTCTTTGCCTCCTGCTAGCGACAGGTTGGCTATATTGCAGAGTGTTGATGAAGGACAGCAGTCTAATGTTCACCTGCTCCATCCTGTAGAGGTAAGGAATGGCTTTTCACCATTCAGATTTTTCTCCTGACAGACTAACTTGGAACACTTCGCTAAATACACCGCGGTGAAGTGAGCAACCGCATGGGTTTCTGGGTAAGAGAGCTGCAGACACAAGCAGCACATGTGACAGCGGATGTGAAATTGAGGAAAACGGTTTTCAGGGCAGTTTGGGGGGTTGACAGAAGGTGCGTTAAACATGGCCGCCATCAACACCCTCCTCTCACTCATTCCTCCTGAACAAATATTTTGAAAGTTCTGATTTCTTAGTTACCATTCATTTAAAATGTTTATGCGAAGATGCTTGTTGAGGCGAGGAGGAGTCTTGTGCTGCTCCGATGCAGCTGTTTTATTTTTCTTGCTTCTTATTTGGGCCTCAGTAAACAACCAGCCCAGCAAGTGGCGTCTGATTTTGACACTGTTTTTCTTTGAATTCACTTAATAATCTGTAGCATTTTTCCCTTAGGCTTCTTACTGGTGTTTTGTGCTGAAATCTGAAGAAAGTGATTTTTTAAAAAATTTTAAAAGATCCGTTTAAAACTGCACTTTAATGTAAAAGTGCACTTTAGATTTAACATAGTTCACAAAAAATAACCTATAAAAAGTGTTAAATTACAAGATAGTGTAATGAATAATTATATATAAAGGATTTAATTACCTTTTAAATTTTGGAAAAAAAAATTTTCCTTGAAGTTTGAGCAAATAATTTGGTTGTATAACAGATTTGGTAAAAGTGCAGCTTTGTGGTTTTGCTCTGCTCTTTCTTTTCATGTTGCTCTTTTGTGTGATTTCTTGGTTAATGAAATAAATTTGTTTGATTCTGCTTTTTTGGAACTGATGTTTTGTTTTTAACCACTCAGCACAACACAAATTCAACACAACTCCTTTTTCCAAAATTCAGAATAAAACATGTTAGAAATAGGTTTTAAAAGTCACTTTAAAATCAGTTTACATTCTGTGCAAAAAACATGGGCTTAAGATGGAGTTTAGTTTGGCAAAATGCCACACATCCACCTGACAACTGAGCAGTTAACATAACATTCTAATCGTATACAGATTTTTCTCCCATTTGCTAGTTTTGTCACTTTTACATTTTGTAATGTCAAGCATTTAGGTGGAAACCCCTGTGAGGGAAGCAAAGAATTAATTTAGAGAGCTCTGAAGAAGGGTATAGAATTGTAGCCCATCCTGTGGACAGTGACACCCTGGGACTTACTTACATGTAAGGGGATTTATTTAATAGCCCTACTTTTGCTTCAAAGGAATTCCTTTGCATTTATAAGGACTGAATTTGGATTTTGCAAGCCTGCCAATACTTATTAACAAATAGATTCTCTACACTGTCATACCATGATTATGAAGTATTTACAGTAGTTTAAATAGTTCCAGTGTAACAAATATGCAGTAATGGGAAACTGGGAAGGGGGCAAATTGTTGTTGAGAGCACTTTATAGGTGCTGGGGATGTAAATCTACAACTTTCTGCTCTGTTCCAATTAACCGCTGTACATGAGTGTATCACCAGCAATTTGTGGGCAAAAAAATTACTTATTTGCAAACACATCATGTGAACTGTGGAAAAAAAATCACAGCTACAAAAACAAAACATGGCTCAGTTAAGAATATCAAAATGTGTGTAGATGCAATATAAAAAATAATTAGGCAAGAAAGAATACATGGAAACAACTTGTAAAGGTTGGCAACAGTCACACATTCCAGCCAAAGCACAAATGAAGCCAGTGTTTTTACTTCTACACTTTTGCCAGCAACACGTTATTCATGTACGTACTTTTTCAATATAAATAAATGTACATAAATTAACAAATGAATCCACTGATCTTAATACATGAAAACTGCATCAACTGGACAAATACAGTGAAGAGTAAAAAGTCAAGACCATCTTTCATCATCTGCTCAGTGTATCCAACTCATGGGACAGAATGTAAAACCTATAAATATAAAATTTATGCTCAAATTAATATATGAACACTTATTATGGAAGGCTGCCAGAATTAACATATGCATCAACCTAAAAACATCTTTTGAGTTTTAAGCTACATACAGTTGTTGATTTTACTGATAAGAAAATTGATGAATTTTTCTAAATGCATTTGAGTTAATCAGATGAGCGTTTGCGGTTTAAATTGTCAAATGGAAGTGATAATTTGGTCTTTATATTCCAGTTCCTCTTAAAATGGACAAATTTAAAATTTTAGATGTTAATTCGCAAGTTTATGCATTTTGTGTACAATTTAATCAGTTTTTTTTAATGTGTTGGACAATGTGTTTGTTTTAAAATAATGTGATTCTGTGTCTGAGTGCATTATATTTGGAGTGTTTTTATACATCATTCAATTTTAAAAAGTTATAAGGAAAAAAATATTTAAAAAAAACCTACATTTACTTCAGCATGAATGTCAAAGTACAAAACCTACATAATGACTGCTTTTCAGATGGCAGAAAAGGGGACCAATTCAAAATTAATTCCAAGATGATAAAACAGCTAAATTAGGATTATTTGAATCTCATTTAATTCTGTTCAACAGAAAAATATGTTCATCATGGTGTGTAAAACAACACTGGTGACAGCAGAAACACGTCATCATCGTGTGGTTTCCTGCAGTCCGTTGGACTGCAAAGATAATACTGCTCTTGCAATGTTACAGCAAGGTTTCAGGGAGACAGCAGCTGACCCTGTGGTAACATTATGGAAGGACTGCATGTGACCTGGACCTTCAGTCAAGTCCAGTCAGGACCGGTTTGGCTACACTACGTCCATCCCGAGCCCCCTGGCCACCTCAGTCAGTGCCCTCACTGCCCCAAACGTTGCTCCAGACTCAGCCTCTTCTTGGACAGAGTCGACATCACTGACAAGCTCAGTGACTGTGCTCAAGGAGCAGTACACTGGCTGGGTGGTCTCCTTGGGGCTCTGGGAGGCAGGGACCTCAGAGAGGGACATGGCAGAGCAGGATGCTGAGGGTGAAGACATGCCGTGAGAGTTGCCTGCAGCCATGGCGGGGCGCTTAACTTGGTTGCCAGAGCCAGAGGCCTTCCGAGGGGTCCTTTTTTTGGCCATGTTCTTCATAATCTCCTCCGTCACCTCTACTGTCTCATAACGCACCATGTTCAGGCGTAGGTAGCCATCCTCATCTTCTTTGTATCTACAAGTTTCATATACAGGATTTTTCCAATGAGCACAACACAGAACAGGAATTACTGATTTTCACTGAAGAGATACTGTGGTTTCAATCATTGACAGACTGTTGATTTTCAATTGTTCTCCAGTGGCTGTGAGGATGTCATCAAGATAAAGTCCCCCACCCAGCCTGCCGTCGTATGTCACAAGTGTACTACGTGTGACCAGAAAAGTGGAGATTAAGGAAAATACTGAGAATCTTCATTGGACAAATAGGTGTGCAAATTGTAAATATGGCACAAAGATGAAAAACTTAAATAGAAGATTTTACTTATAAATTGATGTAATACAGCATTAATACACAGGAAATTAATTTTACATCATCTACAGGACATTTTAGAGGACAACTTAAGACAATCCAGATTCATGACGACCACCCCATTAACTTTATATTAATCTTTATATTACTGTACTGTATATTGGTATTAACATGAATGTATGAAATTTATGAAACATCCAGCAAACAGAATGAACATAAAGACCTTCACACTGACGGATTTGCTCAGTCCAGATACACACAGATGCACTTTCTCCCACAGATACAAGCACAGCTCTCTCTCGCTCTCGCTCTCTCTCTCTCTCTCACACACACACACACACACACACACACACACACACACACACACACACACACACACACACACACGTGCGCACGCACGCTAAATTCAACAAGTTTAAAGGTAATCAAGTTTGGTCATTCATAATGTATTACTACTGTGTGCAGGTCAGTACAACCTGCACACTGTTCGCATGTTCAACCAAAAGAGCCATTAGCTGCACATTAGTGATGTAAGGTTAAAGTTTACCGATATACATTTTGTTTTTTCCTTTCCACTTCAGTACGACTGGCACGTGCGTCAGTCTCTGCAGTGTCAGCCATCCAACAGCACTAACACAACTTATATACTAAATACAACCACTTTAAATATACAACAGTTTGGTGATGTATAATGTGGTGTCACTTTTTACCTTTACACTGCTACACCCTTGTCACCCAGCACCACCTGGTCACTCAGCTAGTGGTTTATATAATATGATTTAAGGGAATTTGCAACGTGAACTCGACCTGCAACAACTGAAATGTAAGCCTAGCTGTACTGTAGCAACTCATGCTAAGACTTAATGCTCCGGGTACAAATGGAGGAATCGTAGCACTTGAACTGCATATAATAGTCTTGATATAATAATTCAGCACACTAGCCTGCATTGTAATTATAACCTAGAAAACAGGACCAGGAGAAACATAATGTTAACTGATGCATAAAACTTGTTTCTTAAAAAACCTGGGATTTGTATTTAAAATTTGTTACATTATAATCGAGACAAGCCTCATTGCAAGGTACCTGCACACCAGACACTGTCCTGGCACACACCGCTTGAGCTTCCCCGTTTCCCATATAGATGTCCCACCTGAAGCGAGAGTGTCCGGAGGGCCACTTGAGGTCATGCTTCTTCCGCAGGTGGAGGGTCAGAGTGTAGCACCACGAAAAGCTTTTTTCACATAGATGGCATTTGTACTTAGAGACCATGTCCCCCTAGGGAAAATATGATAAATATGATATGGAGTTTCACAAGGCCTCCCACACTGCAACACTAGCAGTAGTGAAAGCCATAATTTGACTAAGGCAATAATTACCAAGGCCAAAGATAAGACTAACTCATTATTATTATCATTATTATTAACAGCAGCGTGCTTTAGTGGTGATGCCGTAGTATGTCCTGCTGCACACTGACCTCGTGCACTCTCTTGTAGTGCTGGTTCATGGTGTGGGCCATGCGAGAGGAGTAACCACAGCCTGCCACACTGCAGTGGAACGCCGCCCCCTCATTGTGGGTCTCCATATGTTTCCTCAGGTCATGCTGGTTTTTAAAGCTGTCCAGAGAGAAAAACGGATGACTGAAAATTGCAGCACATATAGACAGGATCAACACGCAAGAAGTGGTGGGGAGAAATTTTATGGTAAAGTGCAAACTACAAAGTTGGAGGTGCACTGCAGAAATTATACCAGAAAAAAATGACTCCTGTTTATATTACTGCGGTGCAGAGCTGCATCGTTTCCTCAAGCAGCTCTGTTAACTAAGGTCCCCGATTCAAATTTTCTCAAGTATCTGTTCCATCTACCCTTCTTTCTTTTTCATTATGCACTGTTGCTGTGGAACGGCAAACAGCAGAGCACACGGATGATAATTCCTGCTGCACCAAGAGGTCATGCTGCCAACATCATACAACTCAGAGATGGAGGATTTTTTTTTTTGTTTGGGGGGGGGGGGGGGTACACATCCAGTATCTGTACTCCACACTCCAGTTCCATCGTTGGCAATAATGCACCTTCTGTTGATCTGTCAATTGCCACTACAACTTAAAGACAAATGGGAAAAGAGGAGGAATGCACAAAAAGAAAAAATTTAAACTCTGGGATCACCGCAAGCTTAAACTGAAAGAAAATGTGGTACAAATTATCCCTTGTATAAAGAACCTCAAGATGCTACAGCACCTGAACAGAAAGCTGTAACAGCTGAACAGAAAGAGACTGCACATTATTGTTGCAGTGTGATCTTCACTGACACTGCAGTATTATTACTTACTGTTATTTCACCTTAATTTAGCAGACACATTCCCCGTGGTGTATCAAAAAGGTAGAACAACTTTACAATTATTTATACATGTATTCTTTTTTTAAACCAGGAAAGTCCAGAATAAGAGACTTGCTCAGCAGTAGACCAGTAGGAATACGGTTTGCAAGGCCACCTACATATGATGATGCCCACATAGTAGTTTAACATGGTCTCAGCAAAGCAGTTAAAAGTCTGGTTTCGTGCTGTTTTTTAAATTGACACCAAACGGGCACCTGCTCTCGCAGAAGTCGCACGAAAAGGGACGCTCGTCACAGTGTCGGAACTTGATATGAGTCTTGAGGGAAGCCAAGGAGGTGCAGGTCATGTCGCACAGAGGACACTTTATGTGGTTCACTGCAGAAAAGCACAGAAAACAGGTGCAAAGTCAGTGTTTTTCCTGCCAAAGCCAGCAACTGTGGAGAGTCACTAACCCTAACCAACACCCCTCCACACATACAGTAGCAGAATAAAGCATTTGGTTGAGGTGAAAATATATCCTGTATGTCCGCAGCTAATGAACAGTCAAACACCTACCACACCACTTTACACGCAATTTACAAAGTTGGCCACAAACTTTTCCAGTAGAAACTGGTTTTGAGAAACTGACAAAAGCTGTGAAAAATAAGCCCGTGTTCCTGCGGACGGGGGTCACTCACCATGCTGACGGACATGATCTCTTAGGAGTCTCTCATTCGCAAAGCGCTTGCCACAGTGCTCACACCCGAAGGCTTCTGCAAAGGTTAACACGTGGCCAACGAGCCTTATTACCTTCTTTTCAATTTTTGTTACAAGCTTTTTCCCCCTTTGTGTCCACCATTTTGCCCAATTGCATTTTGTTTATGAGATTAAAATGGAGACACTGCACAAAGTGAACATGAGACACGATCTTAGCAAAGTGTGTCCCTTACAGCTGCAAGGCAGTGTGGGCCAAGAACAAGCTTCTCAGGAAATATGCAAACTTCAAAATTTATTGATTTCTTGCAGACAAATTTCTGACACTATTACGTCTCTGCGTTATAGCAAGATGTCTATTGCGCACAGCGGGAGCTGGTATTAAAAGATTAGCTGTGTTACAGCAAAATTACCAGGGCTGTGTATACTGGGGTTTAGCCGTTTACTTAATGCAAACGTAATGGCCCAGCAAAGCTGAGGTGAAGTGCAACTGCTTTCCCATTCCTTATTACACTATTCCACCTAGCTTCATAGGGTGTGTACCTTCAGGCTCCGTCTGGCGGTGGATGTGGTCAAAGAACTTGGTGTTACTGGAGAACATACAGCCACAGGTGGGACAGGCCACCAACCTCTCCTGCGTGTGGCTGCGCAAATGCTCACGAAGGCGGTACTTGATCTTGAAAAAGGCATCACAGCCTGAGGAGAAGAGAAAGGACAGTACTGTAGCATCACACGTTTCTGCACAACTACTGTAAAACCAGATGCATTTAAACAGGTGCCAAAGTAGCTGGAGCTGCTGCCTTGCACTCAGGTTGAATCCTACCTTTTGCTGTATTACCATTGAGCAAAGTAGTTACTCAGAACTGCTCCAGTAAAAATTACGCAGCTGTTTGCATGGATAAATGACTGCAGATATCCTAACGTCATAAGTCACTTTGGAGAAAGGCATCAGCTAAGTAAATAAATGCCAATATCAATACATTTGCTGTTTACAGTGGAACTCAGTGCTGCCTGGAAATGACACCGACCATTAACCTGATAGTAAATCAATACATGCTAGCCATGCATAGAAGTGCAGAAATACCTCAGCACTTTACTGAAACACAGGACCGAGTTCCCCGATTGCCCAGAACCCACCATTCCTACTGATGCATACCTTTCCAACTGCAGAACAGCGCCTGCTGCTGGTCAGGAAGAGGCTGCATCTCAGTGCAGTGTGCATGCATGTCCACATGGCGGTAGAACCACTCTGGATTGTTAAAGGTGCTCTGTACATAAAAGATCGCTCAAATTTTAGATTGAGTGGCAACATAAAAAAGCTACTTTTTGTAAATCAGATGCAAATCTCTCAGATTAATGGGGTCCAAAATTATATCAGGAACCTGGGATCAATAGATCAGCTGCACTCACATCGCAATGCTCCCACTGACATAGCAGCTTCTCCGACAGCTCTGGGATCAGGTTGTTACTGTGGTGGTCTTGGGTGCAACTGGGAAGTTCTGGGTGGGACTGCAGCAGCTGTGCACCAATGAATTTGAGCTTGGCATGGAAGATATGGAAGTGTGCATGAACCACTAGCTCACTTGGGCTACCCATGGCCAGGAACTCACAGCCCTCCCACAGGCAGGCATAGTCATCTGAGAAGAGTGTACAATGCAACAGAGGAATCTCATAAAAAAGGCTGTTCAATTGCACTTCCCTGCTTCAATTTATTTCTGACACCTTTGTCCAATAACATTAGTTACGCAATTTTAAAATGATTTCCTCATTTACACAGCAGGATCTTCTTATCGGATCAATTCAGGGCAAGTACCTTTGTCAAACTTTCGACAGCAGGATCAGGGATTTGAACCAGGGCCTTTCAGATTAGATGGTTACAGCCCTGAGACTACCCCAAGATTCACCTTTGAATAGACTAAAAGTTTTGATGGGTAAAACAGGAATATGTCCTTCTTTAAAATAAATCAACAAAGATTTTTGACTACTACTTAAGTCATATGTCATGAAATTCATGGCCATCAAGGTGTATAGTTCAGCAGACTATTCAAGTAACTGCAATAGCGGCAAGTCAAAACTCTTTTGAAAAATGCCAAAGGAGTTTTCAAGCTGTCTTATACGGTACATAAGCAGTATAGCTCAGGACATATAACATGCACCCAGGAGATACAATGTTATCATTTCTTCTTAACATTAAGATAACCATTACATGTGTTCTAGGCATACCACGAGACAGCCTACTGATCAGAATATCTGCTCTGTAAATACAACCACAGTTAAACATCTCTAACACCAGACCAGTGAGGCAGATCAAGCCCAACAAGGAACTGAGCTTCAACGCGTTTCCAGCATTCTACTTCCTGATAATGTAGTGAGGGAGTCATCAGAGCTAACATATCATTTCACGTAAACCCAAAACATTAATATTAGGCTGCAGGAGGGTTTTGTCTGTAACCCCATTCTCACCCACCCAGCTCCTCCATGGCATCCCCATCTCCTAGGTGCTCTTTTAAGTGAAGGGACATATGGTCACAGAGCTCTTCCATGGTGCTGCCTTTGAAGGAGCAGGCTGCCCACTGGCACGATACCATTAGGTCAGCTGGGTTACTTTTCTTCGCCATGGCGATCGACAACCAACAGGGCTGTGCAGTCACACTGGGGGCTCCCTCAGCCTCTCTCAGCCATCTTCAGTTTCTAAGGTTCCACCTGTCATTCACAGTCAAAGGACACAAGGAAGAAGAAAAAATACACACTTAAATATGTGCAAGAAACACAACTACCCGCGTGAAGTGTAGTTTAAGCCAGCTCCTTATATGACCCACTTACTGAAGACATCTGTAACATTAATACATCTCTTGAAACCAAGCTGAAGCAGAGCAGTGTTACAGTATCACAACCTTTGCTCCATCTTTCAGTTCGGCTAACGAGTTTACACTTCTATGCGTTCATATTCGCTATTATACGACGTTCCGACGCACGTCCATGTTACATGTATGTGTACGGATCACCTTGTTTTGGTTCTTGGGTCTATTGTGCAATGCCCGGTCAGTAAATGTAACACCACTCTTTTCTCTGCTCACTTCCGAACGTTCTTGCGTTCGCACACTCGTTCCACAAAGCTCGTTCCGCCAGTGGTAAAGTAATAACAGGTAGCAGGCTCACATTTGAACCTCGCACCGCCGCGCTCCCTTCCCGTCCTTTCGTCCACTTCCTGTCTCTATGCGCGCGAGGATACCGCGCACGCAGGCGCAGTGCTGAGCTCGTGTTGGACAGACAGGTTCAGCCCATAACATGGCGTTCGTACCGCCTGTGTTATTTACCGGCATTTCGGCTAAAATGTCGTACGTTATGTTGTAAATATAACATAAATATGTGTGTTCCATTTATGACCTGCCAACAGTGAAAAATTTCAGGTTTTTCTTTTTCCGAGAAAAATGAGATAATCCTCTTCAGGACTGGAAAACAGGCCTGTATTATTAATTTAATTACATTATCTTCATTTCATATACATAAGTCTGAATTTGGTAACAGAAAATCAGCTTTATCTGTCTTTCTAAAGGAATCTAAATAGTACATAAATACTCTTGTGCTTTGTATTAAAAAAAGGCAACTAAGGTAATAAGTTGCTGTAACTTGTTCAAAGTGTTTGAATAGTAGGTTATTTTTAAGGTATAGATGTCTTTAACTTTTTTATTTAGGTGTTCCCCCACTTTATTTATTTAAATTAATTTATTGTTTTGATACTCCCCTTGGCTGTGTTTGTCTTGGTGTTTTGTGCATTTTCTTGCTCTGTAACTGAATTGTTCTTTCAATTTATTAAAAAAAAATCCTAAAGCTAATAATGGCTATTATTGAAGTTCTGTTAACCTTTCAGCTTGCAAATATTTCTAAATTTTGCAAGAATAAGCATCCATCCATTGTTTTTCCTTTTTGAACATTTAGTTTTGGGCAAAAGTTGAAAAAAGTGCCATATTATTAAGTAAATCACTGGTGTCTGGTGTAACATACTGAACGTTGGCATCTAAGGGTGTAATGCCATCAGTAGAATGTCCAGAAGCTCATAGTATCATCTGGCTATGACCATTTGAGCTAACAACGTCATCCAAGGCAACTTACAATGTTAGATACTCAACTTCACACCAATTTACTTATTGAAACAGCAGATAATTCATACTGTATCAATTCAGGGTAAGTACCTTTAATAAGGGTGCTTCAGCAGGAGTGGCAGAGTTCCAGCTGGGAATACTCCCATTATCAGTGACAATAATAGCCATCATCCAACCTGGTGATTTAAATTAATTATTATTGTGCAGATTTCCTTCCAGTTCAAGACAAGTTTCAGGTGAATTTGTGGCTCTAAATTGAACTTATTTCAGCACTTGCGCTGCTCAGGTGTATAAATTGGTGAGTGACTGCAGATAGTTTAACATATATATTGTAAGTTGCCTTGGAAAAGAAAAATCAACTAAATTTGGGATTCAACCTGTGGGGGTGCATGCATCCTGGAAAATGTATTATAATTACAATCGTTCATTGATTAATTTTGGCAGGTAGACAAAAGATAAAGTTTAAGTGAGGTGTGAGTAAAAAATAATGAATCCTTGAGCTAAATACTAATGCATCTATAAAGCTCTCCCCCCCCACCCCACACGGCTTTGTTTTTTAAGCCAGAGACTTTTGGCACGGAGGCCCTTCTTTAAGTGAGGTTTTTCCTGTAGAGAAGTTCATTAAACTCTAAAAAGGCTACTTACTATTTGGAAACCCTAAAATTGGGTCTCTGACAAGGCTTGTAGTATCACCACGGATGTATTTTCACTACATGGACACACAGCCATATATAACACTGACGGATTCTAGCTCCGTGAACACAGCAGTGGATGCCACACACACACACACACACACACACACACAGATGTAGGAGATGCTGACAGATATTCTCACTCCACATGCACACACAGTGTCCTCACTTGTTGTTTTACTGTCACTCAAACACACACAATGTAAAAAATAAAGTTTGTCATTAATGATTGCATGTTAGCCCACACATTGTACATACTCTACACACATACAAAATGAAACAAGTTTAAAAGTTTGGGGTATCTTTGGGGATAATTTATTACTGTGTGTAGAGAGGGCATTGCTGTCAGTGGCATCCATGTGTTTAACCATGGAAGCCAGTAGCTGTTGTATGTGAGCAAATTAACAACTTTAAAAAAATTATCCAACACATTCTACACTTTCCAACCCAGGCATTCCCTAGTAACTCAGCTAGTTCACAATTAAGTGGTAAAGGTTACTTCTGAAAAACTTTGTCCTCAAATGTATTTATGCATCACATTAAACCCTTATAAACATCACAAACACACACATGAGTTGACACACTTTATTTTTAAAACAGCAGCTGCATGTCACAAAGCAGCAGTTTAAATATATAATAATTAAAACACACAAGTGTGTGGCCTCTGTCTAAATGTGTGATATAAAATACTATATATACTTAATATATTAGACTATGTACCTCTTATTTGAACACAGTGAATGACATTGCTGTACAAGTTCCCTGCAGAGACAGCTTAGCTGTTTGACCCCAACCCCTCAAAAAACAAAGTCATTAAATCCCAACCAAATCCATTTGTAGGTTGTAACCATATAAACAGTTTTCTTTTACAAGAAAAATCATCTAAAATCTACTGCAAATCTAACATTCATTGCAAACTGTCCGCTTTAAATTAGTACTGCAATGTAAACCTTTAATAATTTGTTTTAAAATAAGAGGTTGAGGAAGACAAATTAAACAATTATAAAACTGACAATAAATAAGATACATAGTTTTGATTTGAATAAAATTTTATCCAAGTGTAATTCAGGTCTTCACAAAGGGTCAATAATTTACAAAAGACACACTGGATATTGGTGGATAATCCCCATTACTATGGTGACCACCACAGCAGGTGACATTTCATCCTGGGAGATTTACCTCAGACATCCAGATGTATAGCACACCCTGGGCTGCCCCTGCATGAGGATATTGCACAGTCTTACTCGGTCATCATTTCTCAGGTGAAATCCCTTTGGACCCCACCCAGCAGGTTGGCCAGCTCCAAAGGTTACAACATGTTCATGATGAAGTTATACAAGCGTGTCAGCACCACAAAGTGCACAGGCAGGCATGACTGCCTGTCCTGTGTGCCAGGGTCACAAGTCAACCAGGAAAGGGCATTGTACTGCTCCAGTACAAACCTGCAAGGGGAGAGGAGGAGCAACTGTCACTGTTGCCTGCCCTAATGTGTCAGCCAGCAGAACTCAAAATTATTAACCTGAGATTGGGCACATTACTGCAAAAACGTACCTCAGCACATCTGATGTGTGACTAGAATCCAGCGGATGGGAGTGTTTACTGTGCAGGAGCTCATCAGATTGAGAAGACGACACATGGAGGTGTAGGGAGGCCTAGAGGGAAGAGGCAAACCAACAGCAGTCAGACCCAATCTATCATCATGTGTCAACAAGTGTAGACAGTATGTAGTTTGGAAGAAATTACCTTGAGGAAAAGAGGACACTGATATTGTGCCTGTGGACATGTGGACCAAAACCAGTCAGGCAGTGGGCCAGCCTTGGCTGTGGAGACAAAGTAGCCAAGAGCCATAGGCTGCTGAAGAATTGTCAGGGTGTCATCATGGGATTCCATCCGATCCATACACTGTCCCTTGAAGACAAGATTGGAATTTGTTTCTTTACAACATGATTATTAGAACTTCAGCGACTGCAAGTGTCAAGTGAGTTACTTATTGACCATTCATATAACCATCCTAGGGTCAATAAATCAATTTTGCTGGGGAACAGATTTTTTACTGTTCTGAAACAGTTAAGAAAATGTTATTTATGGGACAGCAGGAAGCACAGTGGTTGTAAGATAACTGACCACTTTATAAGCGGAAAGTCCCCAGGTAAGAATCCTCACTCCTACTGTAGCACCCTTGATCAAGGTATTTGCCCTGAATTGCTTGTGTAATTGATTCTATACAAAGGTTAATATTAGACATTTGTTGTACAATCCTAACACTGTAGCTCACTTTGAGCAAAGGTGTCAGACAAAGTGTAATAAAAACAATAATGAACTTAGCAAAAATGGTCAAAGTGCAAGAGAAAAGACTTCCTCTGAAGTGCTCCAGTAAAAATACCTCACCTGTATAAATGGGCTTTTAAACTGTAAGTACCTTGGTTTAAAAGCCTAACTTTATAGGAGACCTTGGAAACAGTGTCAGCTTAATTAATTACAAATTTATGGTGCTCACCAACTTAAAAAAAAATACATACATACCCATAATAAATCTTATTGAAGACATGCCCATATGCATATTTTTTGGATAAAAATGTCTCTGGGACATCTAATATTTAATTTGGGACGATAAAAACAATTTAAAGGGTTGTGGTTTTTACCAAAGTAATTCAGGCAAGTACTTTGCTCAGAGACATTTTATCAAGTTACAAAGTCCAAAGCACAGTGATACCAGCAGACTTTTACCATTCATGGGCTTCCATCATTTACTTTTCTCATTTAAATCAATGGCAGGCAAAAGACTACCTTGTTTCCGTCACCTCCGTGGGGGTACTGGGACCCAGGAGAGTGAACAGGAGATGTTGTGGGGGAGTTTGGAAGGTTGTTTATGATGTCAGGGTCTACCAAGTTCTCTTGATCCAATAAGTCAAGGATGCCCATCGCATCTGATCCATCTAGAGAGAAACCAATACACATAAAATGCAATGAAACAATTAGTTTTAAAAGCCACAATAAATCATTCATATTATAATGTCAATTTAAATGTCAAGAGCATAATGAGAACAGATTTTCTCTATTTATAGTTAAATCAGGTATTGCCCATTGATAAGATAACACCTTTAAGAAGTTCCAGACTCACCATTGATGGGGTTAAAACTGATTTCCTCTGTGTTGTAGTTGGAGCTGTTGACCTGCACAACAGCTGAGGTGGGGAACACCAGGATGTGGGTGCAGGACGTGTCCTGAGGCGTGTTTAGCTGGGATGTCTGCATGTTTAGTGTGGTGCTTCGGCCAAACACAGAGCCCGTGGACACAGAGTCTGTTGAGCAACGCAATCATAAAGTATTAATGATCTGGGAGGGAAGGAACTGATGCATAAAAATGTTATTCCTATTGCAAATGGACTGAAACAGGCTACTTTCTCTAAAAAATGAACAGAGCTTAAACACACAACTTGGGACTGCTGGCATTGAAGTACATATTAATCTCAGCTATAGAAACAGGATAGAACTTTAGCGGGGCAAATCAGTACCTGGCATGATCATGAAAGAACCTTGAGGCTCCATAGCCACAAGGCAAGCACTAAGAATGCTAGGAGTATCAGCTGCTGAGATGCCACACATCCTGCACATTTCCTTCAAACGGCGGCTCAAAGATTGCAGATTTCTCCTGCTTAGCAGAATGCTCCAGTCTAAGAGAGGTGGGAGGGTGAGCAGTGTTTACAGTCAACAAAGGCAGCAATTCCTGTTAGAGCAGATTGTCAAAGCAAAGCTGGTCACACATGCATATCAGAGTGAAGGTTCTTTACCCCGCAGTTCGCCATGGCCAATCCTTCCAAGACGGCCAATCACTACCCTCCAAGGCAGTGATGTCATCTGCATGATTTCCAAACACCATTCCCATAGCTTTTGAAGGCCCAGCCTTCTAGCAGAACCCTTCTTTCTTCTTGCTCTGTGGGAACCACAGCTGCAATTAGCATTCAAAATGTTAGAAGCATGCACAAGCCATATGTGCACAGGACTGAAAAAGACTAACCTGTTGGGCACATCTATACTGATGACGCAGCTCTCCAGAAGTTCGCCGTACATGTCGGTGCAAGTGGCCAGCAGAAACCGTTGGTCATGTGAAAGGCAGTAACCCACAAAGAGCGTGTTGTACTTCTGGGAAGCATCCCCAAAGGTCTCACCCAACTCTGTCTGCTTGTCCTTCACTGGGGCCAGGATGAAGGGTGGTGTGTAGAGTCGCGTGCACTCTGGTCTCTATAAATACACACATGGTATGACAGAGTAAGAGGTCACTATTAAGAATAAAAAGGTAGTCAAAACTTCAGAAAGAAATGTTGAATGCCACATGTTATTACAAATGAAATTGCTATATTAATTCAACTATGTCCTTCAAAGATCTGACAAATTGAAATTAGCTGGTCACAGCCAGAAATAAATGAAACATCTGTCAAGTAGGTTCTAGGATCCAAACACTAGAGAATCAGTATAGCAAAATTCCTCACAGTGACACACAACATCTGCTTAATGAACACAACTGTTATAACCAAAGACATCCTATTTACCTTTATTCACATATAACAGAGTATGAATACCTAGCATCATCAATTTCCACCACAAATGCAAAAAATAAATAAATAATAAAATAAATAAATTTTAAAAAATTGATCTCGCCCTCCATTAAGCCTGTAAAGATTTTTTTTTTTTAAACTAAAGATTAAAAGGTCCCAGAACAAAGCAGGCAGAGTTTTTAATGAAAGTGGCAAGAAATGGTAGGAGAGGACTCCTGTGTATGGTGAAGGTGACCAGGTGGACTCATACCACTGAAGTTAGACCCCTTATTGTGTTAATTGAGAACCACCAGCTGTACTTTTAACACTCTTGATTTTGTACATTGCTTTATGAAATTATAAGCCTGCAGAGCTTCATAAATTCATCACTAGGCTTCTCTCATCCATTTCAATGCATTTTAAAACTTCCAGGTTCACACTAATGGGGAAGTTTTTTTTTTTTTTAAATTTTGGGAATTTTCTTCACTTTATCATGTTTATCATGTAAAGCAGACTGTACAAAATTTTCAATCATTTGTTTTTTTAGTTTTGCTGAAAACTTTGCTGAAAATATTTGCTGAAATATTCTACATTCTAATTACAAAATAAAATTTTTTACCCATTTAGAAATGCAAATGTCCCACTGTGTAAGTTCCTTGCTCAAAGGTGCAACACTAGGAATGGAACTTGAACAGGGAATCTACAGATCGCAAATAAATGTATAAAATGTATAAAACACTGACCTATTCTGTGCGAATCCATTCACACTAGTCATTTGACACTTGTTAGTCTTTATTAGCACTAACTGGTTTGACCAGTTACCAATGTATCCTCAAACTGAGGCAAGTACACTGCAGTGTGGCATTTCCACAAACTGCACGACTCATTTTGAACAGTATACCACACAAGTAGGGTAGTGCCTTTCCAGTGTTTACCTCAAAGTTCTTAAGAGCAGAGTCAAGTGCAAGGCCAGGACCAAACCCTGTAAGGGTTTTGACATTAGTGGTTGAAGGCAGGGGGCGTCGGCATTGTGAGAAAACAGAGAAGGCCAGAGACTTGAGGTGCTGGACATATACTTGTTCTTCATTCTTTACTGGCTGCAACAAGTATTTGCAGGGAACAATCTGACAGACAGACAGAAAAAGTCATTTTTTTTCAAATGGCAGCATAGTGCACAGGTACAACATACATATTGCTCACTTAATGTAAAACAATGTATGCATACTGCATCATTTCAGATGATTTTTAAATCAACCCAAGTTGGACAGTTTGTACACATACATCTACTTACAGAATCATGTCAGACTGGAGTTGTTTAAAGGCTTAAGTCCTAAGGCATCTTATGTTCTTTCCATTAACATACCAAAACAGTTACTTAATTGTTAAATACAGTTTTGGGCAGGAAAAAAAATCCTTATCAACAAATATGCACTTATTTTTATTGAAAACACATTTCCTACATTGCCTGCCAGGTCTTTGCATACAAGTACATGCATACAGAACTCCTGCAGACAGAAAGGCCTATCTTACCTGAACAAACAGAGCAGATTTCACATGCACGGGGACCAACTGGAGCATCTCCACATAGCAGCGAAGAAGACCCAGTGTCCAAACACTGGAGGATGTGTCCCCGTCCTCAGAGCTGAAAGGGTCCACGATGTATACCATTATGGCAGGGGGATATGTGACGACATGCGAGTCGCCATCAGTGGGGACACCAACTTTGTCCCGTTCCAGTGTGCTGTAGGGGACAGGATAAAAGTCACACTGCTCTGTGTATGGGATTCAGCGGTGCTACACACAATGGGAGTATGCATCTTCTGTGATCCAGTTAATATGCATATTCATGTGATCTAAAACAGTTATGAAAAAAGTTTACGAACTATTTGGAATTAACTGTATTTCTGCATGAATGGCAAAAAACTGATCTAATCTTCACATCATCAGCATAACTTTAGTGAAACTCTTTTCAAGATGTCATTATCCTTTAGGTCCACAAACTTTTTCCATCAATGCGTTCCATTAATGCCCCTTGCGGTTTAAACCATTTTGTTCAAAACAGATATGACAATCTAAACTTAGTGTGGTTTTATTATACTATAGGTGATTACATTTAAGGAACAATCTACACAGAAATTCAGATAACTCCCAAGGGTTTCCTACGACTGTATAAAAAAAAACTGGTTCTACTCTGAAGAGCCAGTCATTACAACAGCACAGAAACAGACATGAGATGGAACCTTTGAAATTATCTGGACACACAGGTAAAAGCCATTCAATAATTCAGAAGGAAATTGCACAAGGCTATAGCAGCGTACATACAACAAAGTAGTGACAGAGAGCACTATAATAACAAAGGAATATCATGTGAACGAAACCTACCTCTCTGGAGCTTCCAAGGACCCCTGTGTCTGGTTGGTGCCCATTTCTTGGTCCCCTATAAGGCTTGAATTCTGTGAAGTAGGCTTTTGGCCCAACTGTCCACACTGGGATGTGCCACCCTGTACACCCGCATTCCCAAACACTGGGAAGGAGCTGGCCTTAGCAGCCCCACTAATGCCATGTGGGCTTGATGAAGGTAAGGTGGAAGAAGGTAGACCATTGGCAGTGATAGGTGGGCCATTATTATTGCTTCCTGGTGTGCCACTGTTGGTGAAGGTAGAACTCTGGCAACCACCTGTGGTTGGGGCAGCACTTGGGGGCTGCATGGCAGAGGACTGGCTTGAGGGAGGAGAAGGACTGGGTTTTGCAAACAGGAAGCTGTCTAGGGGCTGGGAAGCCAGATATGGAGCTAAAGATGAAAGAAAGGGAAAAATCAGTACAGTATAACCTTCTGCTTATTCATGGGTGCAATGAGAACAATATGATGCTGACACAAATTATTGTGACACCCCAATTTGTTAAACTTATTCAGAAAAACTAGGGACTGACCCAGCTGGTGCTTGAGGACATGAGTGTATAGTTCAAGTTTTCCATAAGAGTCACTGGTGCTAGGGGTCTCCTTCAGAAGCCATGTGATCATGGGCTGGTCAGGCAGCTTTTCTACTGTGCTGCCCACCCGTAGGATACCATCTGGTTGTAGTTTGGTGATTGGTCGATGCTGACCCAGCTGGCAGGACTAAATATGTTAAAAAAAAAAACAAAAAAAAAAAGCATATAAACCCAGGGTTTAATTAAAGTTTTTTCCTGGTACTTCCCATGTCTTGCAAGGTCAAATGCACAATACTTATGTTTCACCATACATCTAATAAAGAACTAGAAATGTGACTACAGGTCTAGAAGAAAGAACAACTTGTTAAAATAAAGATTTGTACACTGGCATGCATAGACACACCTACTGAGCTAATAGAAGGTAGAAAATAAGTATCCCACTGTCCCGAATATTTGGCTTAACGATGTTTGAACACAAAGCATGCAGTATCTTCTTTTTACCTCATACACTGCAGTGAGGTCCCTAAAAAAGTTTCTGGCACCGTTGAGCAGGGCATCATTGTCAGGGCACAACACTACATATCCCACATCTCTCTGTGAAATAAATGGCTCCAGTAGCAACTTCTCCCAATAGGGCAGGCCAAATGGGGACAAGAGTACATGGTCACGCTCATAGCCCACCAGGAAGGTAGGGATGGGCAGAGGCTCTGGGGATTCATCCGTTCCTGCAGGTGAACAGGTAAAATGAGGAATTACAACTGTCTACTAAAGTCAACCAGAGCACTTCACCCTGTTATGCAAATTCCCCCTCTTAATGAGGAAAGGGGTTAATAAGAGTAGTTAGTAAGAGCAGTAGCTACACTGCAAGCCATTTGAAGAAAAGCATTAACTAAATGATTAAATTGTCATTAAATTATGGCTGGGATTTGTTGAGACTGTCCAATTTGATAGGACATGGTTCTCCCATGTTGCCAGTTTCCATACATACAAGTTACATTTGTGTTTTGTAATTTTAAAAAAAATGTTCCTATGAGTGTTTATTTTATTTTTACATTACTGTTGTGTTGAATGACTGGGACAGGAGTTCTGTTATAAGGGATCACCTAAATAGTGCATGTGGTTTTACTCTCGTGTCTGTCAGGATCACAAGGAGGACATATATGGAAGAAAAATTATCATATAATGGGCACAAATATTGTTGTACTGAATTATCATCATGTTTTATGAAAAAGGGTATATATTTTTATAAGCTGTGGTAGTGATTTTTCAAATGTCCGGCACCCTGCTATGTGAAGAATGAGTGTCTATCCAGTTACATCAAGTTTACCCATGTTGCATAAGACATGTGCAATATAAGACAGGTTTGCCTCAGTATTTGTAGATAAAGCCCAACACTACACAGAGCTCACACATCTGGGTGCTGCTCACCGTAGGAACCTCGGCCTGCCATCTTGTGGAACTGCTGCCAAGTGAGAGGTCCCTGAACGCCCCAGGAGCGTAGGCTCCTCTTCTTCTGGATGGAATCCTGAAGTACAGGCTGCAAGGACAGTAGCATCCGCAGAAGATCCTGAGAGAACAATCCACTGGCGCTGACTGTCCAAAGAGGATATACAAAGTTACAAAGCGCCTCAATCGTTATAGGTGCTGCACTGTTCTCTAAAATAACTAATGATAATATCCAGGTTAAAAATCATCCACAGAAAGGCAGTTATAAGAATGATAACCTGATATTGTAGAAGCTGAGTAATTAGGTTGTGTACCCATTCCTCACAATTTATACAACTCTAGATTCAGTTTGCCCACAGAATGTAAGACACTCATCCACTGAATTCTGGCTCCTGTTTCCTTGTCCGTGCATAAATCACTGCCTAGATCATCACTGAAAGCACTTTTTCTGTGGCACAGCGTTTTAACTGCTGCACATTTTCAGAATCATCACTTTTAAGATCAAGTTGTGCAATAAAAATGTCAAAATAAAAAAAGTAAAACTTAAATCACAAGTTGGAAAAGCAGGCATGTTAATACATTAGCCATTTAAATCAATAAACAATGAGAAATATGAGTTCTGGCACTTTTCCACACCATGCCATTAGGGTTCCTCCAACAGATCTCACCGTAATTCTTGGCCCACTGGTGAAGACAGGACTCCTTTACCAGGGTCTCATCCACCTTGCTCCCAGACATGTTATCCATAAACTGACGGCCTTGTTCCAGAGCCAAGTAGCAATGACTGAGGCAGTCCAGCTCATCCACGTGGGCACGGGGTGGAACAACGCCAGAGTTGCACAATGTCAGGACCATGGTCTCCAGACCCCCAAGCGGAGAGAATGGGTTGGTGCACAGGTCTTGCATCAGGAGGAAGAGGTCATCAGGGAGCTGCTCCTTCAGGCCAGTAACAGTATGCTGTAGGGCCTCAAAACGCCTCTCTGCCTCGCGTCCAGCATATGAGCCACGCCCCACAATGTCTAGCTCATCTTCCAGGAAGAGGCCTGAGCCAATGGCGTACCTACGGTTGACTACAGCACTGAACCCGCAGGTGCAAGATGGCTGTGGCTCGTGACCTGGATCTGTAACATAGACGCCTACGTCAGCGCCCTTGATGTTGACACTGCACGCACACACACAACAGCAGCAACTGTCAAAGTTGCAGTCCTTGAAGAGGTTCATGACAGAATCTGATAGGATGAGGGTGACGTAAAGGCTGTGGGCCTCAGGGGCTGAGAGTGCCATCACTGCCTCCACAGAACTCAGTGGCCGGCAAGTCGAGGGCGTGGAAGCAGGTGAGTAGAGGTCCGAGTTCTCGTATTTGACAGACCCCTGGACGCTGCAGGGCCCTCGGGGAGTACGAGGAGTGCGGGGAGTCCTTGGAGTCAGGGCGGTGAAGCGGGGTGTGGCAGGTGAGGGCAAGACACTGGGGCCACCATTGCTAGGTGGAGCACTGTTGGACATGAATGGTGTATAGGACTGGTTGTAGTCCGGCTCGATGACACTGCCCACACTTGGTATGTTACTAAGAGACAGACAGAGAGAGAAACTTGAAATCTAAATGCAAGGCCAAATGACTGGAATAAATGAGGGGGGGGGGGGTTAAATCTTAATGAAACCCATCATAAATATTTTCTGGTAGTCCAGCCAAAAACAAAATCATTTGTAATGACGCAGTCATCTTCACAGCAGTTGTACTGACATTTAACAGCTGGAGATAATAGGCTGCTTTATCTAATAAAACAAGCAAATATCAACATTGTGTGAAATCACTACATACACCCTCTACAAGTAACTGAAAGTTCTTTGACATACCAGGTAAGTAGCCAAAACTGGTTACCACAGACTGCAGACATTACCTGTCCTTGTTGAGGAGGCTCACAGCTGGCCTCTGTTGAAGCAGTTCCACCGTGCTGACTGTCCAACTGGGCCGGTACTTGCATTCATCAGGCAACTTGAGCGGTGACAGGCACTGGCTGGGCAGTGTCTTCAATGGGGCAAACATGGAGGAACCAACAAACATCTGGCACACCTCTGCTTTGTAGATGAATGAGAAATCCTGAGGTACAGAGGATGAGTGTTACATTTATTATCTTCTAATTTGGACAGACAGACCTTTCACCAAAGTTTTACAAATTTCAAAAAAATGTCCTTAATACATATTTTTTGTATAAGACAGCAGTGTAACGCTGCGCTTGAACTCTATTTGAAAGTATCCCACAGAACTGCCACCTGTATGCTTGTATATTATATACACCTTGATTTCAGATGGCTTGGGACTGCAAAGTCCCTCTTCGACCTCAATCTTGAAGTGGTTGTTTGTTAGCAGAGAACCATCCAGATGGGTGAGACTAGTTGTGTCCATGGCCCCGGTGTCCTTATGGCTAATGTTCATGGGAGAAAACCCCATGATGTGCTGTTCCAGGGAAGGTGGTGTAGGGAACATCTGGTGAAGGTCAGCAGAGCCTAGGGACACAAGAGATAGACAATGTAGACTGATGTTTATGATGTAACTACTCAGATGATCACTACCATATGTGTTTAGATCTCAATCAGGAAGTAATGTTAATAGTGACAAATCCGTATGAGTCCAGTGCTTAAGTGAGTCCCTTTGGCACAGAAACAAGATCAAAGGTATACTAACTGCTACAAACATGTAGAACTCAAGCTACTAATTCCAAAATAGCACTTCATAGCACTTTTAAATAGTTACAACATGTAAAATTTTGTACTTTCTGCACATTGCAGAGTACTTCTCCACATTATCCTCGTGGAACAGACAAAGGAGAATATCTTACTTATGCAAGAGAAGGGGTCATACACTGGTGGTTTTCCATCTTTGTTGTCACATTTCTCTTTGGTTCCCTTGCTGGTTTTCTTGGACCCTGACTGAAGGAAGACAAAATGTAAATACATATGTTCATCCTACAGCACAACAAATTCTTTTAAAATTAAACTACATCTCATCAATAGATATTCAACCTCCGCTTTCTTACACAGCAAAGACATCAACATTGTACTATTCTAGTATGGGACAGAGGCAACCAAGCCCAAAAGACATTCATTATATTTCACTCTTGGAAGGGTCCCTAACCAAAAGTTCATCCTCGTCTGAACTGAAGAGGTTATCCAGATCTTTGAAAGAGACTGCGAGGTCGCTCTCACGTATCAGGCTGGTGGAGGCCACGTGATTCTGAGTGGCTTCACCTTCAGAACCTTCACACACAAACACAAAACAGGGAGAGAGAATTATTTCAATTGTAACATGAGGTAAAAATCCAAACAAGCATTCAGAAGTTCACAGTTTGACCATTAAAAATGGGTATACTCGTTTATTACATCATAATATTAATTCAATGTGAAATCAAGAACTGTTTATTGTGGAGCACCCTTATACAGGTACAGGTGCACAATCCAGTCAGGTATACAAGGGAGCAAGAAATGAAGATCCTCGGGTCCACAGTGCACAGAAGAGGGGGAAGAAGTCAGGAGAATGACAAAATTTAAAGAATGATAATGAAAATAAACAATATAGATACATCAGTGTAACAAATGCTAGAGTATAAGGATAGATAGATGGATAGGCAACGTGCATGCAAAATGGACAACCATAGACGTGCCTGCGTGCACAATTAAGCATGACAAACATACAGCGGCACACACAAGTGGCTAATGGCAGTAATAGGCAGAGAAGCTGGTCACTGGTGGTGGAGGTGATGGGACCCCGAAATGATAGAAATCACCCTGTTACACAAATTCTCACTGTGAGGAGGTTTTATTTATGTTTGTGTAACAATATGCAGGATATGACTTTAGTTATTTAAATAACTGAGTCAATAGTTATAAGTTTATAGTTTGTTTCCAAATGTATTAATACAGAGCAGGAAGCATAGTGATTAGAACTGCTACCTTGCACTGAAAGGGGCCAGGTTTTAGTTCCTTCTCCTGCTGTACTATCCTTAATGAAAGTAATTACCCTGAACTATGCAAAAATACCCTGCTGTATAAACAGGTCAGTAACTGTAAGCTTAAAACTGCCAGCTGCCTTGAAGAAAAGATTAAGCAAAATTAATTTATAATAATTCTAAATCTGTTATTTCAAGTGCCATTTATATTTGCCTTAACAGATCTGATTGAGATTTTAAATGTGATAGATTTAGCAAGTATATAGATGGTTTTGTGATGAAGTGTGTTAATAAATCACACGGGAGGGGGACTGTTGACATCAGAGGGACAAAAACATTTTGAATTTAATCACCTGTTCTAAAAGAAGGAAGAGCTTACCTGACTTGCCAACACCATTAAATAGTGACATTGTGTCTGCTCTGTCTTCAGAAGCATTGCCTCCATCATAACCCTAGAAAACATTTGTGTTCAGTGTATTTGACACCCATTTATAAGATTTTGAACAGGAATGGCCAAAAAAAAAAAAAAAAAACCAAAATCTGTGGTTCAAGCTTTACCTTGTGCTTCTTTCCTACATCGCCCTCTCCGCCCAACTTTTCCTTCCTATCCGAGAAGGTGAACTGCACGCCCCCATCCATAAAGGCATAGAGATCCCGACTGGGCTCGTGGGCAGACATAGTTTCTGACAGGTACCTAGTCTTCTTTTGTAGGTACATTTGTACCCATTCGGATGATACTTTCAAAGGCTGTTTAGAAGTTGACATGCACCTGTAGATAAAACCCGAGGCATTTACATCTTACTCTGAAGGTGACAAAGGCAATCAGTCTGAAAAAAAATCATCATGACACATACAAGAGAAGGGGAAAGACTGTCTATGTACAAGGCCTTATTTATAAGGCCACAAACAATAGTGTAACATTCACAGGGCAAGTAATAAAGTCAGTTCATGCTAGATTATAGTTTAATGAAATCCAAATACCCTCTGCACCTATCAGAATGTCTGGAAAACCCAGATGCATTATACTACCACAGATAAGAAATTGGCAAGGCAAACAGCCAAACAGCATCACTTAGCACATTTTCTTTCACAAAATCTGCACAGCCTGTCAGTCACTAGCTAAGGGATACTCACTCAGTGGCAGACAAAACTCTGTCCTGCTGACCCTGTTGTATAGACTCTTCCTCCAGGCTGTAGACAGGAAGCTCAAGCTTGGGAAAGCTGCCATCTTTCCTCTGTGGTAGAGAAAAATACTTCCATGGAGACTGCACAGAGTTTTCGGTAGGGTTAATAGCTGCCCCCACATAAACAGAAGGCTCTCTGGAGTCTGGGGGATCTGAGCAGCCAGAATGGAAAGGATAAGAGGGAGCGTGTGGCCAGGGGGCAACAGTCAGCTCAGCAGATGGATGGTTAGGGCGTGGGTTTTCTGGCCTGGAGGAGGTCTTTGTGACCTCTCCACGCTCATAAGGATGAGGGCTGAGTGAAGGGGGCTGGGGGGAGACTGCTGCATCTTGGGGGAGTCTGGACTCCTGTGGCAACGATTCCATGTGGACGCTATCACTAGGATGGAGATTGGGGAAACACGGATCTTCTCTTGACCCTCCATCCAAGCGGTGGATTGCAGCATCAGCCTCAGGGGTCCCACCATCACAATCTGAGCTGCGGTGGTGGAAGGACACCAGAGGCCTCCTCTGCTGCTTCTCATTTTTTTCCAGCCGTTCAGTTGCGCGGTGTTTGGGGGGTGGTGGGGGTAGTTGGCCAGCTGACTGAGGAAGGCCCAAGGAGCATCCAGCTCGCTGCTTTATGGATCTTTGCCTAGAAAAAAAAAAAATCGTAGCAGTCCACTTTACTCTCATTAAACACCCTTCACTTTGTTCATTCAATGATAATTTTGTTAAGCAAGACAAGTTTTACTGCACTGTGTTTAACATCAGCAATAAAGAAAATTTATCAGCACATACTAGATAGCTTAGGTCACAAAATACCTCACCCAATGAATATTACTCTCTAATAGGAATACAGAGTATACTCAAAACAACCAAAAATGGCCAAATGGTATCTGGACACATTCCTGTCTATCTGAACAAGCACCCTAACAAAGAGAGAGGCCATAACATTATGACATACCGGGAACAGTTGCAGTTTGACCTGTGTGTCAGCTGTGTGAAATCCCAGCATCCCTGGCTGTTGGTACCCTCTTCACAGGCATTGTCAGCCACGGAGGAGAGTTTTCTCCTAAGGAATTGGGATACACATTAAAGCAAAAACGTCAAACCTTCTCTCTTATCAGTCAGGACATCTGTTGTGAGCAAACCCAGTCCTCAGGCTCACTGTAAATTACAGTGGTTTATTCATTCAAGTCTGCCGTGATTAAAGCTGTAATACGTTATGACTATGAACAAAAAGTTCAGAAACTTTGAACTAACAAAGAATTAAAAACAATGAATTAATCAAAAAAAATGTCCTTAATCTCAATGTGCCAGTGATCTTGCCAGTGCAACAGAATGCAGAACATTTGACTGTATATATTGCCGTGGTGAAAATCTGGGGATTTCCAAACATTGAGGCATTTAAAAACAATTATCATTTGAAATTATCCTCAATATTCTGCATCCCTTTTAACTAAAAATAACAATAGCATTCAGCATAATGCATTTGAAAGATAATCAGATCAATAAATAGCATATGCATACTTCTTATGGGCTCGATCGATACTGCACTCCTGCCACACACGTTCCACCATCTGGCTTGCTAAGTGGCGCTGAATCTTGCTACTGTAGTGGCTTGTGCTGTCCAGTCTCAAGCGGTCTGACACAGAGGGGTGTTTCATCCACTTTGGAATTGACAGAGATGCTACCGACAGAAAGAGAAATGGATCATGCAGTCATTTGAACAGCAGCAATTGCACTACAATATCAGTTCATCTCTCCATGCTGCCAAACGACTCGGGGTGTACCAGTGGTGCGGGCTTCCTCTGGGGACGTGGGAGGGGTGAGGGTGACAGATGACAGTACAGAATCTCGGTGAGACGTGGGCACTTGTTGGCCACCTGAATGGACAGCTGTAGAGTGGGAGGATGCCAGAGGGCTCACAGCAGGGAGGACACACTGTGGGACCAGCACCATACAGGCAGGGTACACCATCCCCACTCCAGCTGTAAAAAGGCACATTTTCAACTATTATAATTCAAGTGTTTCTCATTTTCTTATTCGAGGATCACAATGACTGCCATTCAAATAAATAATTCCTATGGCTTTATTCTGGTCCTTTCACTTGAAAAATATTTGTCCATGCAATGCAACACACCCTTTTAGGACCTATGGCATCTTTGAGACCTGTTGTTACATACTGAACAATGATAACTTTATGCTGATGTCAAAAACTTGCACGTAAATATAACCTTAGCACAAGAACCTAAACCATATGCTTGTGAAGACAAGAGAAACAAACAAAAACTGGACACACAAGACCAGTAGCCATTAGTAACAGGTTACATCTGTTAGTTACTGGTTGATATGTGGGAATAAAACATTAGCAGAGAATTTTGTTGGGCAAGATGCAAGTCACAGCAGATTTACAACACAGCACAATGACACAGCTTACCCACAAGAACCTCCACAGCTGCTAGAGAATCATCCTCCCAGTCCAGGTCTTCAACTGTGTCCTCCGAAGTGTCTTTTGGTCCAGGGCTGATGGGATAGAACTGCCTCCATTCCTCTATTAACTTCTGGGTGGAGGGATCAGACATCTTGAATGACTGTCCAGTCAGAGTGCCACTCAGGCCAAAGGGACTCAGAATCACTGGGAGAGAGACAGTAGAGTCAGCAAGGTAGAATCCTCCTTTCTCCATACTCCATTCACTAACACATCCTGCTATTTAACTAGTAGTTTAGTAACTGATGCAGAAAAAACTATGGTTTAAGAAAAACAATTAAACTTATTCCATTTTGGAGTACATTTTATTATTTTGAGTCTTAATGTTTGCATGTTTTGAAACTAACAAACCTTGCATTTACATTTGACTGGCTACACTGCATGTATCTGTTTTAATGTCACACAAAGTCGACTGTCTAAAGCTCTCTCTAGCAAATTTGTAACAAAGCCTGTTACACATGACTCCATCTATGAGAGAACCAACCATGTCAGAGTTTTTAAATCAGAGCTTCATCAGTGCAAGTACTTCATCAACCTTCTCACAGTACTGATTCAGATGCACTGTAGAGTGAAAACTGGACAACCTCAAAATGATAGAAAAGGTATGGAGAGAACAGGTCTGTTTCTGCATTTACCACACCATGTGAAAAGGCCATGGCTGTTAGGCCCCGGAGCAACTACAAGTACCAACCCTGGAGAGATCTGCCAGTCTGCAGAGCCAGTGAGAGGTGTTCCTCACTCAGGTGGTAGACAGGCTGATGCTGGCTGATCTCCACGCTGGTGCACACGTGACTGTCCCCATGCAGGAAAAAGGTGAAGGCACAGGACAGGTGCTCACTGCAAAGAGAAATGGCAACCCAGAAGTTCAAAAGACACTTATTTTCACAGAAGACTTCAGTTGTTTTTCTGGCCCAGAGCTTTATTAGATTCACTTAGGTCAGTGTGCCAGGCATTTGATTTCAAATATAAATATGTGTTACCTAACACTGTAATTTTAGCCAGACATGAATCAAAGTGGCCAGTAAGTGATCTTTTCTAAGGCTCATTTGTTCTAAGCGTACAGCAAATGGAAATGGAGATGTGATGAAACAGCATTGAACTACATTAACATGACGTGTAAAGATTACACAGAAGGAAGAGCAGAAACATCAGCTGTTTAATCTGTTCTGCACTGTTAAGTATTGAGAGGACTGCAGCTGTTAAGGCTTTTCAACAGTAATGGCTTCACAGTGAATTTGAATTGTTTGAAAAAAGTGCATTCAAAACCCTAAACTTTGAAGCAAGTGGTTGACAACACTAAGAAAACAGTGTTTTTGTGAAACTTGGAAACCTTTTCCTATAAGTGACATCCTACTAAATTTAGTATTTTTCTTTTATATAGCTCTGTATCTGCATATTAATTTAAATAATTAATAAAACTATATAACCATCCCAGTTTAACAATACTCAAATTTTCAATAGTTGATTTTAAGTACTATACTGGAAATACCAGAGGACTTCAATTTTATGAGCAATAGGTCAGTATGCTCTGCAGACATTCTAAGTGTGTTGATTGTAAGTTTAGCAGGAGGAACGTAAATAACCCACATGTGTTACTGTCAGCCACCTGATGAGGGAGAATGGTGTTTGAATCATTAGAGTTTTTTTTTTTTACGGGTGTGAAAAAAATGTGTATATGCTATAAAAAGATCTTATCAAAAATGTAGCTCATGTGTTAAAACTATAGCCACCAAAGTATATATCCTCAATTTGCAGCAAATTTCAGCAACAACACATGCAGTGAACAATGTTCAGGCTTCAACCCTCTCTTCAGAGCTGCATTTATACAGAGAAATACAGAAATAATGTTTCTCAAAAGCTTAAACATAAATCTTCACAATTCCACTATCACTCACCATAAGTAGCACAAGAACAATTTATATTTTAACAATTAAAGTAGCAGCTATATGATTATATTCACACGAAGACACACAGGCAAAGAAAAAACACCAGGTGAATAATCAACAAATCACTGGAAAACCGGACATCCTTCCCATCTTTAGAACTCCACTACAATTAAAAAGCCACAAATGACTCAGAATTCCTACTCTGTTAAGTCACAGAAGTTAAATAAAAGAAGGCCTAATATTTCATACCTGTGTTTATAACCACATGAAGCTATTGCAACTGACTTTAGTCCCTTTGTTTTGCAACTTTTCAAATTCCTCAGGAGTCATTTCTCAAGAAATGTCCGGCCTGAGAAATTAACTGTAAAAGCTCATAGCTTCACACTGCCAACAATATGGTTCTAGGGACTCTTGAATTTGACAACTTCAGAAATACTAGATAATAGGGCTATTTACATTTCAAATCACACTCCCATAACAGAAACTTTTCACATAATTTAATCTATAATTTTAAAAGGGTAAATACAACAAACCAAAGCATAAAAAGTTCCATATTAAAGTATGATTTTACCAAGATAAGCAACTTAAAGTTTCTTTTCTTATCAACATCAACAGTGTGCAGTTTCATAGCCAAATACTAAAGCACACTAAAAAAAAAAAAATTCGAACACAGCTTGTGTACCTGTTGCTGATGGGCTTCTCGTCCTTTTCATAGGGCTTGATGAACCACTTGCCGATGCGCACAAAGCTTCGGTTCATAAGGCAGCGCTCCAGTAGGTTGTGGATGGCCTTAAAAAGCAGGGTGCGACATTCATAGGACAAGCCACTGTCCCACATGCCGTCCTCTTCACCCACTGTACAGGAGAGAATGAGCACCATGACACACTGAGTCCACAACACTGCAGCAGACAGCATGGCACTTTGACATGCTAGTTAGAGCCTTAAGAGCAGCATTACAGTTGCACATTTTGTACTTTACTACGATTAACTGCAATAAATCTACAGGTATAAACAGATCTGCACACACAAAAGTAGCAAAACTTTGTATAGTATGCCATATCCTTATGTAGTAGTAGTAGTCACAACTTGCAATGTAATTTGGAGAGCCAGCACAAAGTCAAAAATCAGGTATAAACAGTTCATACTTATAGGATAAGCCTGGGTTTACAGAAAACAAGAGCACATATAAGAGAAGCAATGTTCATAAAATATTTATTATAAATTCTGCTTATTCAAAAAATAAGACTAAAAATACAAAATACAGTTCAGGAGGTGGTAATAATCTTTTTACACTTTTGTCTCTTTCACAGTTCCTGTGTCCAAGATGCTGAAAAGGCATTTCTCTACAACTGTCATGGGTCAACCAGGAGAGGGTTCATGTAGCTCAGTAGTAACTCATTTGGTGTGTGATGTATATAGAAGTGTTATTTGGACAGAGAAAGCTATTTTTGCCCAAAAAAAAAAAAAAGGGTTGCCACATAAAGCTGAGTCGGCACAACTTAAATGGTTATAAAAATTCCACTGTTTTCAAGACAAACCCCCAAACCTTTTTGCTGTGCAAGTTCAAAATGAAATATGTTAATTACTTTCATACCGTTAAGCAACTGTACAACTTGAAAATGGAATATCTAAAGACTTCAGAATTAGAGTAATTGATAGTTGTTCATTCTTGCTGTATCAGTTGAAAATGGATCACATGTATTCTACTTTCTTAAACCACCGCACTAAAATGCAAAAGGGATTTTCCATCTGAAGAATGAAGTTGAGGAGCAAAACAGGAGAAAGTTATAAATTACACATAAGTGCAATTTATAACTAAAAAAAACCAAAAGACACAGACATTATGAAGGCTGCCAAACTGAACAACTGGATAAGAATTTATCTGCAACAACACATGCAGTGAACAATGTTCAGGGTTCAACCCTTTCTTCAGCCCTACACAGATTTAGCATCGTTGAGATAGTGGGCTACATGGAAACAACTTCTTTAAAATGTTATAAAACCTGAAATTTGTCTCAAATCACATGAAAAAAAATCTTCTAGAAGGTCAAGTTAAGTCAAATGCTGAACTCTTTGGCCTGAAAGCGAAAGGCCTGTGTTTGGCTTAATACAATCACAGCCCATCTCCAAGACATCATCTGGACTGTAAAACACATAGGTAGCAGCTTAGTTCTGGGAGGCTTTCTTTCAGCAGGAGGAACTAGGAAACCTGTTACTATCAAAGTCAGCAGGCAACAAGCCAAATCCTGCAAGAGAAACCATTTCATTAGGCAAGGGCTCCATATTTAAGGCAAAAACTTGTTAGAGTCAGACAATGACCCAAGGCACACTGCAAAAACTACAAAGGAATATCTTAAAATAAGATGAATATGAATATTCTCAAATAGCCAACCCAATGCTTAATTCAGAATCCTTTGGAACATCTGTGATTACGATCTGAAAATTGTCACTTGCTGACACTCTCTAAATGAGCAAAAAAAAGAACAAATTTGAAGAACGAAAGGGATGAAAATGACAAATCTGTTCAGAAAAATTATTCCCAGAAATATTCACAGCTGTAACTTTTGCCAAAACTATCTGTACTGACTTAGTTAAGTGATTGGTTTTAAAATTGAAAAATTAAAGCATTTGAATCATTTTTTGCTGGTCATGTTGTAGAATGTTTTAGCATAAAATGTGTTGAATGTGTGTTAGGAAAAAGCAAAAATGCATTTAAATTTTAATGTAATTTTAATATAATGTTTTATAGAACAAAATGTGGCAGTGTGAAGTAGGGGGTATTTTCTGGAGATGTTACAAATATTTCTTGATTGTAGAACTAAAGTTAGGCTCAAATACTAAGGAAGAATGAAAGTGTTTATAAGAACTCAAATATTAGAATTCATGTATAACTTGCAAGTGAAAACAAAACTCAAGTGCTTCTGTATTCTTATGTTTACATATTTATCCTTAACTAGGTAATCAACATCTTCTAAAAAATGAGAAAATTCCATATCTGCATCATCCAAGCACATATCTGTAAAAGCACAGACAATGTGTTGGAAGAGAGGAGGACATAATCACTTGTCACAAGTCCGGCTTTAATAAATCCTGACACATGGTCACTGACTAATGTTTTCAATAGTTGAAACAATTCTGAACTCCTGCACGAGCACAGAAAGCATAAAAGAAAATTTCTAGCAGCTCACTATAGCTTTATGGCAAATTCTTTAGTTGTTTATACGAGCTAAAATGTTAGCGTTCTGCATGACCAACTAAGAGATCCAAACAAACTTGCTGTGCTTAGGAGGCGGCAATAGGAAATCCTTTCTTCAAACAATAACATGCAGTTTTGTGCAGTCATTTCACTGGCAAAAATCACTCTAACAAACCTGGAATATGTTTACAACTGGCACACACTGCTTTGTGAAGAGGTGACCACCATCCCCACCCCCCCCCAAGAGGTCCCTTTCATTGCTTTTGCCCCTAACCCAGCCAGGATCACATTTTACTATTCCCACGGGAAAGTGTAAGTCTCGGCTTTGAACTAAACATTCCTTGAACACTAGCTTACAACATGTGGCAATGTGGTCAAACTCCTCAAGAGCTCACTTGAGGCTTGTGTTCACTAATGGCAAAAAAAAAAAAAAAAAAATTAGGTAACAGGCTTTGGACTAAAAATCTATACTGACTAATTTCCAATTGAGCCTTAAAATAAACTGCTTTAGTGTTTTTCAGAGAGTCATTTTAAAACAATGGAGCTAAATTATTTACTGTGAAAACTGAAGCAAAAACCTGCCAGCACCAAGGCTGCCAAGAACCAAGCCTGACCCTCTGGACTACAGGATAACAGGCACAAGTCTTAGCTGGGACATTGCTGCAAATGGAGTGCAACTTTAGTCAATATTCAGCTGTCTGAATGTACTTGGCAGCTCTGGACTAGGGCATGTGCTAAGCAAACAAACAATAATGAAAGGGTAATCATTTACATTGTGAAAGCTATTACCACCTCCCTCCCTAATGACCTGAGATTTGTGTTTCACTGCCTTAACATACTTGAGGAAACTTTTGTAAGAGTCTGACTTCTGTTTGCTAGGAGTCCTACTTTCTAATGCACCAGCGAACAAAAGCAGCGCTTCCACATTAATCCTTTTGGCTTTTCTGCTTTTAAGATCATTTTCATTGATTTATTCATTTATAATAAAATAAAAATATATAGTTTGCATTCACTCCTGAATTGTGTGCTTACACAGGCTTTTGCAGCAGAGTTGAATTCTCACCAAAGCCTTTTGGCTGGTTTCACAGATCCAGAGATGCGTTTGAATGCTGGTGAAGAAATACGAGTACCTTCTTCAAATGACTACTTATCTCTTTGGTCATTTCTTTCATTGTAGTTCTGATAATCACTGCTGCTCTTAAATAGGGACTTGTCTAGTTTAGAAGAAAAGCAGGCGGTTTATATTCAATTTAACAGGGAGAAGTAGCTCTACAACATAAAAAGAGTAGTTCTCTTAAGGTCTCAAGTACCACTTAATACCCCCTGTAAGCATGCCCAAGATGGGTTGTTGCTTAACTGATCACTTGTTAAGTTATGAGTCCGATTCGCAGCCTCACGATTTATTTTGCAGGTGTGAGATATTATGTCGTCCTGCATGACCTTGAGGACAAACTGACTGCACACAGCTTGGACAAGGCTATAGAGGACTGCCAGATCATTTCTGTATCAGTAAATTTAAACAAGACCCCCAAAATGAAACATCCTCCATACATGAAGAATGCAGTCTATAAATGCAGTTAGAATATCTATGATATATATAATGATGCTGCACATCTGACATTTGGATGGGTCTGGTAGATAATTCCAGGCACAGCAGCCAATATAAGTCTTTTTTAGCACACAGCATTGGAAGCTGACCCCATGTACAGTAATGTATTCTAGAACCAGTGTTCCAAGTCCCTGGCCAATCCAACACTTCAGATCTGGACCTTGGCAAGTAGACAGCGTCCACATTTCACAGAAATAGTTACACACTAAGCTGTACAAACCACCCATTAACAAGTAACGGGAAAAAATAACTTGAATGGAGAAATATACACGACAGAGTAAATTTACTTTAAAACCCACACTACAAAGTTAGTGTCAAGGATTCTGAATTGTCCACATGAACCAGCCATAAAGAGAGAAACCTATTTTGTCCAAAGCTAGAAAAAAAGAGCAAATCTTTTAACCCTTAAAGTCCTTTCTCAAATGCATCCAGCATATTCATCTAAACCACCTATATCACACCAAAGAGAGTGAATGACAGCCCTAATACACGCAGAAGCCTTCACAAAAGGATTTTGTTGCTGTCTTCTCTTGTTTTTAGTTATGAAAATTACCATGGCAACCTTGCTGCGCCCCCTCAGGCACCACAGAAGCCTACCTGTAAGCTCGTCGTGGATGAGCTCAGCAAAATTGGGATCCTCCCCCCACCAGAAGAGCCACAGGTCCCGGCGGCCGGGTGTCTGGTGCCGCCTCCACACGCTGAGCACGTCTGCCGCCAGGCACCGACTGAAGCTGCACAGGATCGGGTCCTCCTCTGTCACTGGGAAGAGGATGGGGGTGGAGGCCGGGCCCTGCCACACGTACTGCTTCCATTTAATCCCCGTTAGGTCGGCCTGAGGGACATGGAGGTAGAGTGAGCAAGGGAGCGAGAAGTGGGGGTGGAGACAGAGAGGATATAAGTGTAAGCTGTGCTTCTGCCTCAGGAAATGTCTGCACCTGCAAATAAGACACTCCTCCAAGGTGGTGTTCAAAGAGCAGTTACAAATCCTCCTTTATTGAACATGCATCCAGTACACATGACTGCAAAAGGCAGTGTTGAACACAACCAACCAGAGCCTCATTTGGCAACATTTCTCCTATGCATACAGTGAAACTGGCAATGTCAAAACACTGTTTTATACAGAAGGGAAAAAAAAGGTTCAAACTGTTTTACAGAGGAATTGTAGGTCCTTCTGTCATGCAACCACTAAATTACCCCTCACAGCTTCTTTTGCTCTGTTTGAATTTGTTCAGAGTTCATTTGTGTGGCACACAAGGTTCTGCTGAGCTGCAACTCTGTACCTAACAATATCTCAGAAAGTGAATATAGGTTTCAATGTTTTTTCTGCACAAACATTTCCAGGTGCACTATTATAGGAAAGGTAAGAAAACAAAACATTTCCTTTGCTTTTTCCTGAGACAATGCTGAGGAAGCTCAGCAGTAAGAACAATGAGACCAGTCCAAGACCATACAAGGAACCCATGAATGCAGGAATCTGAAATTCTGGGGATTCATACTTCAGTTCCAGGACTAGCAAATTTTTTTTCTTCAATTTTTTTTTTTACTGCCCCAGTAAGCCTCTCATCTACATTCTCACATCTTGAGGGTCCTTGTTCCTCGACTCTGCTTTGTCTTCCCACTCCACGACAGGCTGAGGGCAACAGGTGAAGCTCACAAATCAACAGGGCCTTTTCAACTATTTGAAACACTCTCGCTGCGAGTCGCAAACCTGGACAGACAACCGGCCCCTACTGTGTTGTGCGCCTCAACTTGGGGATGGTGCCGAGTAACCCTGGTCTGTGGAAATTAGACTCTTGCTCTCGCCCATGTTGTTGAGACGCTCCCGGAAAGTCGAGCATCATTTGAGAAACACACATCTGCAGGTTAAGCAATTGATGTTTCAAATGAACAGCCAGTGATAATCTAGAAACACAGTCAAGGAAAATGGTGGACAAAACTTTAGGGGGGGGGGGGGGGGTTGTGTTGATTTGTTGAGTTTCTGTAGGGAAAGAGGCAGCAGTAAAGGCCAATAGCAGAGATGCACCTGGGGACAGATTGTTGAAGTGACATGATCGACTGCAGAAATCCGTCACTTTTTCACTTCTGGCAACAAAAAAAGTGTTACACTGGACATGTTCAGCTGCTGGATTGCTTCTCAATTACCATAGCAAAAGGTGTATAGTTCAGCAGTCACACTCAGAAAACCTTGAAAAACAAAACACAAACTCGGTGTTATTAAATGTCTTCCTTCAGTTTAAAGATGGCAGCAGTGAGTGGAACTCAGACTGAATTACGGAGTGGACCTGCTCCCGAGTGACTGTCCACCCTGTCGTTCTCTCTCTCTCTCTCTTTCTCTCTCTCACACACACACACACACACACAACACAAACACAACACAAAGCGGAGCGGACCCACTTCTGCACCCACGTAGAAGCCAGAAAAAGTACCCCGAAGGCTAAAAAGTGCCTCGAAGGGACGTGGAAAAGTGTGTGTTAAAGCCGGTGTGCAGCCCGTTATGCTGTTTCTCTGGTTTTTGGGACATTTTGTCCGACGGAACAGCTGGAGTGCAGTCGGCTAAGCTGTTAGCTTACATAACTTATCTGCTACTTGGCTCATTTCGCAGCAAAGAAAGACATCGAACCGTCCGGAGAACTTAGCTGCTTAAAACGCCTAACACGACCCTTAGGGCACCGGTGTGAAAAAGAACACGAGATAAGTGGGTGCACGTCGAAAAGCAGCGTATTTTCCTGCAGTTGGAGCGCCTTACCAGACAGAAGAGGTTGGAATGGCAGTCCTCCAGGCTGGCCCCGTTCGGCACGAAACAGCTCATCCTTTCACGCTTTTCTCGCACAATCCATCGCGTCGGCGGCCCACAAAGTACGAAAACACGGCTCTAAACGCGCAGCGTCGCTCGGCCAGCAGCCACAGCGGGCGACTAACTGACCGGTTTCACAAGCCCTCCGATCCTCCGGGTCGCCTCAGCAAAAACAGCCTCTGACCAAATATCCCCACGAGTTCGGCGGTGCCCAGCCATGCCGAGACGGTAGTGGGGAAACGGCGAATAAACCTGAAATCTCCGACATGAACAGAGGGGGGGGGAAACCAGGGCAAAGAAACAATTCTCCCCTCCCCCCTTGGTTAAAGCAGTCTGTGAAAATCCATCTGTTTCACTTCATGGAATTTGGCTAGAAGGATCTAAAAGGCGAGAGTTAAATAAACAAGTCAGCGGGATTATATCCAAAAATGAGTGCGAGTATCTTAAGAGTCCTGGCTGGTTCTGTTGCTGCAAATGTCCACTGAAACTCATGGATTCCTTTCTTTAATGGCGGCGACAGGGACAACTCTGCCTCCCGGACGCCATTGGCTCGTCGGCGGTCATGAGGGGCCCAATAGCGCCGTAATTGATGCCTTTTTTGCCGCTAAGCGCTGCTAAGAGGCGCTGCTGAGTGCCGCCATTCCGGAGCCGCGAGCTCAGCACAGCAAAGCGCCGCCTAGCGTCGCAAGCGAGCGTTGCACGTAGCGCCGGAGTGCGGGCAGCCGCAGTAACCCGTAACGCGCTCCTGCTCGCCCTCCTGGCGGGTACCTGAGAACAATGCCGTCGCATTTCCACCCTGTTTTCCTCGCCGAACCCCGGACTTTCTGAAAAGCTACGATGCATTTTTCATAACAATTATTATGGTTTTGTATAAACTCACGGTAACGATCATATCCGCCACTGTTCGTTTGGTGGTCCTCATACGCAATTTTTCACCCTTCATGCTACGTCAGAGCCCTGATGTCTGGGTATAATAAATATAACTCCGTTGCATTACATGAGTAACGCCTCCAATTATTCTGCTCACTTTTCCCTTCATGTTTCCTGCCTTTGAAATTAATAAATGAGCCCATTTAGCTGACACTTTTAACTAAAATAATTTATATAACATGGTAACTTTTATTGGCACAGTTCATTGTAAGTACAGTACTTCCTTCAGGGGGTATTACAGCAGGATGTGAGGTTCAAACCCACATCTTTCTGGTTCGAAACAGCAGCTTTAAACCCCTCTGCCACTTACTGAATTACGTTTTTTTTGTAAATAAATTTTGAATGTCGCAAATACACGTCTTCATCTCCAAGACACACAGTGCTCCTTAAGTCCCTTCAACTGATGGCCTTGGTCCACCTTCTCAGCATTGTAATGTAAAAATATCTAAATGCACCACCTACCCATGTAAGTCGTCGTACAACCCACACTGCATAGAGTGCAAACAAATGCAAAACTTCTTTAGAAATGGTTTTCTTTGCAGGCACTTTTGTTTTACAGAGATGCAAATGTGCCCAGTAGAATAAGGTCGGTGAATCCATTTACTTATATATAAGATTTCAAGAATGAAGCAGAGGTTTTTTTTCCTCATTCTTTCATTCAGAATAGACCACAAACCAGAAATTCCTAAAATGCTATAAGACTTAAAATTGACCATCACTTGCCTTCTTATTTAGAAGCGTTCAATAGATGGATGGGATTTGGTGAAGGTGTAACGGATACGGGGTCCAAGACTTAGAAGGGAAGGAAGGGCAATGAGACAACATTTGTGATCAGCTGGTTTTATTATGATGCTATGGAAAGGCAACAAAACACATAAATGAATGGTGGATCAAGTTAAGCCAGAACGCCTACTGAAAGCACAGTACTTTGGGAACTTCATAATAAAACTTTATTCCGTGGAAAGATGGTGATGCTTGGAACAGTTGTAGTAAAAGAAACTGAGATTTACATCTTCAAGTCTGACAGAATATTCTGGAGTTACGCTATGTATTTTGTTACAAAGAACTGAGTCTTGACAAAAACTTTAAATTTACACAAAACGTACCCCAGTGATATCTAAAGACCAGGTGTGAGTGGCTTCACAATTCTATAAATAGGTTAAAGCTACAGCGCTTTAAGTTCCGAAAGTGAATTTTGTTTTATATTTGAGTGGCACTGGACAGCTTTACAAGTAGTTTAAAAAGTTGCCTGTAGCCACTCATTCAGAACCTTCAGGAATGAACTTGAACATGAAAGTCTATGCAAATCAATATAAAACTCAAGTCATTTTAAAATGCAAACATCAAGGCCAAAGGGTGCTTAGAAAAAAAATGTCTCACTTTGCGTTCAGCAGTAATACCTTGTGTTCTGCTGTTAGAAACTTTTGTGTTCTTGTGTTTCAAAGGGCCTTGCATTTTCTCCTTTTTTTCTAACTTTTTTCTTTTTCTATTTTTTTAAAGTCATATTTCCAAACATTTCTCTTTTGTTTGGGGCAAATGTAATTGGCAGTAAAATGGACTCAGAAAGAAGAGGAATGCAGGACTGAATTCACTTCACTTCTCCAGTGTTTACAGCCGGAGTCAGGTGTTCCTAAGTGCTGGTGATCAGTAAGAACATGCAAGTTTATAAATCAGCAAATTTTACTGTACAAAATTTGAAATGCTTTAATGTTGCTTGAAATTAATAAAAATATCTTGCAGTGCAAGTTATATCTGAGACATTTACAGAAACTGATTAAACTGAGGTACATCTATTACTAGGCTTGAATTTTATCGATTAAAAAATAAACTAAATATTGCCAGACACTCATGAATGTTGCACATCTTGTTTCTAGCTAGTAAAAGATAAAAAAAAAGTCCGGTGACACTGGTGGCCCACCCATGTGTCCTGGAATACAGAAACCCTGCTGAGCAGTCATTGAAGCTGAAATAGATAAAAGTTATAGCAAAATTGAAGGTTTTCAGAGAACCTGTGAGTGTATTGAGGGATGTCTATATTATTTTATTAATTGTGACAACTGAAGGGAATTACTAACAATTCCATTTGCAGACTTCTGCTTCCAACCGTGTTTGTAACTCGAACACCCAGAGTACTGTAATAAGTTAATGAATATTTATGTTCACACATAAAAAAATCTGAGTTCTACTTTTAAACATTTTACCTGTCGTTTGTACTCTACGAAATTTGAACGTGGGCACTCTGATAATCAGAATTTGCTAAATTTGTGAGTTCTGTCAAAACTTCTAATTAAATATAATGCAAATCTTTACCTATACACCGCTAATGAATTCCAATGAGTGGCTCCAACCCATTAAAAAAATATCTGTGTGACCACAGTTTTACATGAGACCAACAGGATTAGTGGAGCCGCAAACTGTAACCTTACCGACAATATGTAGGATAGGAAATAGGAGAATATGCAGGACTTCTGGGTATCTTTAAAACAATGTTTGCCAGAACTATATAATACCAGTTGCCTGGAGTTAAGTCCTTCAAACAGCTGTCAACAAACTGAAATACAGCTATCCCTCATTAGATTCAGATAATAAGTTCCTCCAAACGTGTCCGATAGGAAATTTTTGAATAACGGGCACCTATGTTCCATTATTTTCAATGGAAAAATAACATTTTCCAGCACATCCCAAGTCCCCCAACAGTAACATTCAAACACCTACATAACAATTTACAAGGGATTTCTTCATAAATACTTACACTTTCTTAAAGGACATTTTCATTTAATAATGTGGGGAAAATAAGGATCCCGCACAACATGTTTAAACAACGCAAACGCAAGACATGTTCGTTTAGGGAGAACAGCTGAGATACGACTGCATTGGATACTTTATTACCTTTCCTGGCTTACTTCTGACTGCGGCCAGAAATCCCAGGACAGTCCTACTCTACAACCAGAGTTGCTGCTCTGGGGTAATTCCCACATCTAACTTGATCGCTTCTCCAAAGAGTGAGTAATGAACCAAAGCAGGGATCCATTAAGCATGTTGCATTTATAGTGAACAGCTAAACTGTGCACTTTCTGTTAAATGCATGCATATATCAGAAAAACCATTCGTTTAACCTTTAATGCTAATTGCTCCAATTAATTGCTTCTCATGTATTCAATTAACTAACACACCCTAAATGGCCAATAGACATCTCTAGAATTACATTCAATTCCCATAATGCCCCACTTTCTTACTAAACTTAAACAAGCGCACGCGTTGAAATATTTCTTGAACGCAAGTTTGGAAGAGCAAATTTTTGGTACAAATTTTTAAAAGCAATTTTTTGGATAGAGAGATTATGAAAAGCAATGGATGGATGTATTTGAGTTTCACAGCAGGATAAAGCACTGCAGACTTGAAGTTTTCTTTTGACAGAAAATAAAGAATATTTGACTCATCACAGGTGCATAAAACCATTCCCAGTTTGTGTCAAAATTAAGATACATAATCTTGCCTTTTTTGATTAAAATGACAAACTGAGAGTGGGATTAAAAACAAAGCTGAACACTTGTCAATTCAAAAAATTAAATACAGAATCCTAGCAAAGAAAAACATCTACAGTCTGCTTTCCTTCACCTCCCTATAAATGGGCCAACCAGCAACCAAGAACACCAATTTAAATAAAAACACCGGAATCTAGTTGTAGTCTTGTGTCAAACCCTGGCACAGTGCTGCAATTGAATATGTGTACTGAACGTGAATGAATCATTGTAAAGACCTAAACACGAGTAAGACCCAAAAAAATGCCAGACCCTATTTTCATACTCTTTAGTGAAATCAAGCTGTGCAAATGTATAAAGCTAATTTGAAATGTTTTTTGTGCTTGTGCCACAGTGTGCACACATAGCATAATGAAGAATTTTTGAGAATTTTTTTGCACTTACTATGTGAACTGGACAGCTTCAAGGACTTTGGTTATTGCAATTACCACATTACCGGAACCGCCACATCTCCTGAGGTACCCGACTTGGTCTGCAAATCACAGCAAGATACACTACAACCACAGCAACCCCAGAAAATGTCAGAGCCATAAAGTCACATTGAAGAAATCTTTACTTCCAAGTAACAGTGAAATCCTTTGCAGAGCTTAGCAAGTGTCCAGCTGTTCAGCTTGTACACAGATTATACTAATCACTTGTATCATGAAAACAGGTAACATCAGTATTTACAAACGTACACATTTGGGAGCAAGGCGAGTGATGGCCATTTTTAAATCTTATAGCAGCTTAGGAGTTTGTGGCTTGTGGTTTTTGCGGAGTGAAAGAATCAGAAAAAAACCTCTACCTCGTTCCGGAAATCTTATATATAAGATTGACATCTTATTTTAGTTCCTCTATTTCTGTACGTTCCTTTAACACTAACGTTAAATGACTCGTGTATCACTTTTGTTTTAGATAACGATCCTCCTCTTGTTTTGTAGGCTTGATTCATCTTTAATTCACTGTGTATTGGGGTTATTTTTTCCTTATTCCTTTCTGTTAATTGCTTATACCATTAATATAATGGAGTCAGTTGTATTGCATGTTACGCCAACCTCCTGGCAATAATATGAATAATGATGGCTGTCTTACAGAGTAAAATAATATAACGTAATCAGCCGATCCCACTTCCCTAATCCAATGTTTCAACAAAAAAAAAAATCACAGAAGTATTAAAAAAAAGTCTAATGTAAGATTAAAAGTGAGTATATAAAAATTAAACATTCTTGCTTTATTGCGCCTCAATGTAGTGGGTTGCCATCCTAATAGCATTTTGGCTGTATTTTATTTTTGTGAAACAATGAAGACACAAAAGACTTTCAGGGGAAACCCTGAGGAGAGAGTCCATTTAGTATCATCCTGGTTACAATTTCAATTAACAATGATTTGCATCATTTCCTTCTGAATGTAAAAGCACTGCATTCAGAGTAATACTGTAAAATATTCAACTGTGCCATGGAAGTTTATCAGAAACTCAATTCCAATGGCACACAGTATAATTTTTAGTTTGCACAATCGTGCGCATTACTTTGAAAGTCCAAGCATATATTCTTTTGTCTAAAGTATTTAAAGAACCAGAGTAAAGCGCTGTCCAAAACCTGCTGGCGAGGCACTGAAACGTGCATGTGTTCTAAGTTCAAGACTACGCTGTGGCCACCTGCATTTGACTCAGTGTTGCATGCCTGGCCATCATCCACTTGGAGCAGGAAGTGCAGTTGCTTGAGGATACAGAAATCATGTGAGATTCTTAGTAGGTGCCAGTTTTTCCTTTGATGTCATTTACAAAAAAAGACTGAGAACAAAAACCCAATAAGCAGGAGCAAAAGGCCTGGTGGCAGGTCATAAATTCATGCGCAGGTGCTCCGGCCTTTTGGCCATCATGGGATATGCTTGCGTTTTCAACCCAGAGCCAACGCCGCCAGGTTGACGGATGGGCAGTGGGGCAGTTGCTTCGGTACTGGCCATCACCTCCATGTTCTCCACAGTGGAGACCTCCATGGCCAATTCGGTGGGGGATAGCAATGATGGAGCAGTGGGGTGCTTGAGACATCTGGACCAGCAGTCTCCACTGGAGAACTTCACAGGGCTGAGGAACAGGAAAAGAACCAGCCAGGTTAACCATTTTAAACATTAGGAATCCACTATCTCTCAGACAACAAGAAAAAATAGAGTGTGATTATTATTACTCTTGCTTTCAATAAAGTTGTGAGGGCAAATAGACATTATAAGTGGCAACTGGACCAGTGTTCATTTGGACCAAGGTTAATACATAGCTGGACTCTAAACCCCAAAAGAAATGTGGTATTCTGAACTAAGCCAGTCCATGCTAACCAACCAAACAAGGAAACAAAGTAAACTTGAATCAATGTAATATATAGAAGTTCTCAATCCTGAAGGGAGGGTTCCATGTGAGGGAGATGAACAGATAAGTTGCACCAGCCAACAGTCAGGGGAAAAAAAAAAAAAAAAAACACATCTTATAGTCCAGAAAATAATATAAATAAACAGTTAATGGCCTTGGTTTAAAATTTAACAAAATTTCAATCAATTGATTCAATAAAGGTTAAGGAGCTGAGAGGTCAGTTCAACAAAGAGGGCTACAACAGGTCCAGGATGGGAAACCAGACATTTCATGTAGTTTTGCCCATAAGACTGAAATGTGCTGACCAGCTGATGACTGATGAGACTGAGTGCAGATTTTTTTCAGATTTTATAGAAAAAAAAGCACTAATAGGCTACAAATGAGTCACTAATATAAACAAGCACAGATAAGGAGTACATAAGCAAAATATTTTCCACTTAGGTATAAACATGCAAAGGACATTACAGTACAACACAGGTGTATTTATGTAAAGAAATAACATGCTTTCAAAACACCATAAGACTGCTTTCCGCAGAACAAAGTCTTTATAATTAATAGGCTTCAGCTATGTAACCCTTATAACCATAGCAACAGTAAGGCACAACATAATCTAACTTGACTGCAGCACAATCGCAAACTCCCGCATCACCAAAAATAAGCATTTTACAGTATATATATATATATATATATATATATATATATATATATACACACACACACACACACACACACACACACACAGTATACATATATATATATATATATATATATATATATATATATATATATATATATATGATCAGTTTGATTTAAGCCAGCAGCCAAAAGCACAGAAACACATAGGAAAGTAACCTTCTGAAATATACAGTGCTCATGCATCTCTTTTCTTTACATATAAGTAGTTGAGATTAAAACCTTACTAATTATAACATACTGATTTTCAACTGCTTTAATGTACCTTTACTCATCACAATCACCAAATTACTGTATATCCCAAAGGTAAATATACACACATCTTTCAAAATGCTAAAGTATTCGTCCACCTAATGAATTCAAGATTATTATTAAACTGGTGAGACAGATGTATATGTACAGACCACCCTCAAATTTCCAGAAAAATGAAAATAAACATTAAAAACATTTTCAGTATAATAAAGGAAATACTAATATTTAACTTTTTTGGAGAAAACTTCATTAATGTATGAATAACAAAGGTGGTTGGTAAAGTGTCAGCTAGTCTCCTTCTATGATGTTACAATCGAGCCATATTGCAGTTATTCACTACTTTTTGCACATAACTCATTAGGTTGACTTCATCAGGCACATTACATTAGGTTTGAAAAGTGCATTATACAGTGCAAAAAAAACCCCCAAAACGTAAATTATGCTTTCCCAGTAAAGTCTGAAAATGGAGGAATGGAGGATAGACTATACATTTATTTAGAATAGAAAAGCAAAAATTATACCTGACTGGTGTTCTTGGACTTGGGCTTCCCAAAAATCGACGAGGTGACCTGATTTTTGGCTCAAATGAAAATTTTTCCTTCATATTTTCCAAAACAGATGGGGCAACATAAGTGAAACCCTAGGAAACACAGTCAGAAGACATACACAACATTAAAACAGAAGGTAAAATTTTCTGTCTACCACCTGCAATACAATGTGACGTGACACAGAAACAAATGTAAAGTTAACAGCTTCCATACATATACACTGGGTCTTCATGGTATATTAAATCTTTTTTAAGAATATTTTCAGTTTATTAAACTGTACACTCATCCCTTACATAAGTGTACTGTATGCAGAAATCTTACTATAATGAATACACACACACACACTGGATTTTCATACAACAGCCTTTTAACCACGTACAAGTACCATATATACATTCTGCCTCCGATTACATCGACAGTCTCAGTAACAACCACTGATTAACTCTCCAAAGCAGAGTCTACTTAATCTACTTGCAACTGTTTATTCATTTATACAACAACGCTAATTTTAACTGGCATAATCCAGTGAAAGTACCTTGCTGAAGAGTATTATAGCAGGTGTGGAATTTGAACTCAACTCCATGCAAAGCTTCAACCACTGTACTATCCGCTACTCCTTAATAGTTTATTTTTAAAACCCGTAACTATCAACTCAGCTTAAATCATGTAATGAGCTTCTACAATATGTATGCACATAGGCTGGTATAAATAAAGCCTTAATCTCACCACCACCAAACAAGCACAGATCTAACCAGTCGCCAGCACCTCTAACAACATAGTCTATGGTGTTTTGCACAGTGAGACACATAGGCTGCATTTTTTCATAACAGACCAAATTATTTAATTATCAAAATGTTTATTTCAGAGTGTCTGGGATACATAGGCACTGGATGTCTGCAATCCTACAGTTCTTGATATTAAATAAAACTTATATTAAAAGACTAATTTGTTACAAATATTTAAGAAAAATTTTGGCATTATTTTTATTTTTGTATTTTAATGGATTTTTAATGGAACGAATTATTCCCCCTATAAGAAATGTCAATTCAATTCACCTAAGGGGATGACTTCACAGAAGCTCATCACATAAAAGATGGGTGTAGAGAAGATTCTGACCCTTCTGACATTCTTATTGAACAGCATAGAGGCAGTGCCAGTACACTGATTTTTGTTTGTTTGTTTGTTTTTATTTATGCAACATCAGGTATATTCTTTAATGTCATTGACATCATCTACTTTAGTTACTGACATTAAATATAATTTTTATACAAAAATTTTAAATACCTGTCATTTTTGAGTCTTTCCATTTGTTATCACTGTTTATTAACAGTAGTATATTTATTACCATTCTTTGTGATAGGATAGCAGTAAGTGTTCTACTGATAAATCGGCAGTTCAGTGCCGTTAGGGGAAGGTGCCATGTTACACAACACTGGAAAGCAATGAGCAACAGGGTCATATTCCTCAAACAGAAGTCGGTTATTCCGATGTTGGACTTTGCAGTGCACCACACACCAAGATAATAGCAAAAATCAAGTCTCTGATGCCAATAGCCTCAACCAACCCGCCTGGTAATTTGCCGGAACTAAACCCAATCAGAGCATCTGTGGGCTCAACTACAGGACGCAACAGGCCTGTATCCTGATATCCGAGGGCAATTTGCTCCTAGACATCGGTTGAATTCCACAAACTCAAATATTGGGAAAGAGCTGCCATCAGTATGAGGACAAATACACTTTGTTCTAGGTTCAATTGAGAAACCCTAATTAATTTGTCCAAAATATCCCCAACACACTAAAATACGTTTTTCAACGTATACAGAACACTTTAAACACTTAATTGCCACACAGTTTATGAGGGAGTTAATATGCATGTGTTTACGTGCAGTTATTTTATTTAGTATTACACATGATGTGTCTTTCCTTATTAATAATAGCAATATTTTGTAGTCAAATATCTGTAAAAAGAAATGAAAGTATAAAATAGAATTCTTACTGGGGTACTTTCGGACTGAACAAAAGTGAACAAAACCACAAAAGTGCAAATTGCTTTTGAACACGGGCATGCAGGAGGCAAAGTCTGAGAATGCAGGAAGCTGAGAGCAGCGCTGCCATGCAGCTTCACACTTGTACTAGCACGAATTTCAAATACTTTTCGAATGTGGTTCGGCTTCAATCGGATAGAACTAATTACACCAGCACTTCCTAACATGGACACTAAATCAGGTATTAAGATATACCGCTTGATATATTAGGAATTCAAACACTGGGAGCTGGAATACCAAAGCACTTTGAGAACCAAGGCAACAAAACTGACAGAATCTCATGGACAAAGCTAAGGAGAAGCTAACAACATCACACAAGACAACAGCACAGCACTTGTGGAAAGCTTCCAACATCATATCCAGGAAGTCTGAGACATAATGTCATTCAACTAACTACTGAACATTGAACCAAAACATTAAGTAATTTTAACAGCAGTGACATTGCTTTATTAAAAAAGTTGTCTCAATGAAAATTGGCAAATATATGCAATATATATATATTGCTATAAGTTATATATAATAACATAATATAATATATATAACTTTTCTATCAATTTTCACCCTGTATTTTCTTCACTTGTCCATTTTCGCAATGTGTGTTTCATCACCAAGTTGTTAGTTACCAGTCAAATGCACCCAAATAGAGTTTACAGTCTTGTAGCTGAAGTATGAGTGTCAGTGGTCAATGATGAGAAATAGTTCACATTCAACACAGCATTTACAGCTTTTGACTGGTATTGCTGGGTGTTGCTGATATGTTTATAGGCTAAATGAGTCAAAAACTGGCATTTAACAGGATTTTTAAAAATCATTTTAAATTAGGTTTAATTTTAAAACAGCTTTAGGTTAATAAAAATATTAAAATAAATGTTACAGCCTCTGTTTCATTATACCTATAAACAAGAGTTAGAACCTACCGAGCAAATACAAGGTGTCTCTCTATAATTAAGCTTTATATAGATAAAATCAATCAGTTTGTCTGTCCATTTGCTCTTTATGCACGGCTTTGTTTTTCAGGCCGCAGATTTAAAATTTGGAACCCAGGTATTTCTCACCTTAAGTGAAGTTTTTGCATAAACACACATCAATGACAAAAAAGACAATTTTACATCCAATTCAGTTTGTAAACTGAAGACCCAGTGTATTACTAAAAAGATGCTCGTTTCAAGTGAAAAATATTATTCTATACGCTAAATGAACACATAAACCTCAAACCTCACCAGGAAGACTTGATTGGCGCTTTCACTTAGTGTTGCATCATCAGGGCTGTCTACAGGAGTCTGACTGGTGAACTTTGAGTCAAACTGGCTCACATCATCCGCAGATTGCTGAAGAGGCACAAGGGGACAGGCCATTCAACAAGAGCCTAAGCTGGAGGTAACAGTCAAGGGTCTTCTTGCACAAGTGCTTACCAGCAGGGGCTTAAATGGGGGCTCCACTTTGCGGGCAAGGAGGTCCTCCCAATTAATAAGCCTGAAGAATAGGTGGTTCTGAAAATAAGGGAGGACATACTCATAAAACCACTTGGAGAAATACCACCACACTGATCTCTGGCATTTCTATGACAAGAAACTTGGTAATATATAACAATGCTTATCATGGGAAGTTCAGAGAATTCCCAAGGTGGGGAAACAACTGGTGTAGAACCATGATTGGGCTCAACAGGAAATCAATCCCACACCCCACAGTTTGCATTTTGCAGCCCTCACCTGTACTTCAGAGGCATCACCTGCTCCAGCTCCCAGCCTCGAAGACGCGTTCCTTTTGAGCAGCTGTGGGACAGAGAGAACAGTGGTACTGTGAGAACAACTACATACTTGCAGCTTAAAGGAGGGTCATCAATCCTTGTTTCTGGTAGCCCGAAATTTGTTCCAAATAACAGCTTCAGCGACAATTATTTAAAGAAAGTCACAAAATGTAAATCATGATCAAGCAAAATGTAGAACTAAATACTTCTGTGTTAGTTTTTAAAATGTTATTTAGAATTTCATTGTATTAAATATTTTTCTGGATTACATTAGTAAGTCTATTGATTGTGATAAACATAACTTTTACAATCAAAACCAGTCACGAATAGCCATCCAGTTCCAAATCCAAATTGACGACAGTGAACACGTTATGGACTGATCAACCAACTTCAAAACTGATTGTTTCAAAGGTTCTCAAGAGAGGCAGTATAACATACAACAACTGAGTCTGGCAGCTGCTGAAAAATGTTTAAAAAATGTAAAAAGTGACTTTTCAAACATTCAACAATGCAAACTTGAATCAAGGAATTAAATAATTTCCTACACAAACCTAATAAAAACATTTAATTGTGCAGAAGCGTTGAATTAGGATTTTAAAAAAGTATGACCTGTCAGAAAAGTAGTTTGCCTGCCCTGTTGAGGCTGTACTATATAACAAACAAAGCAACATTGCCTATAAAACAAGCAACCAATGAAGGCCCAAAGGCTTCCCTAGATGGCAGCTCTGAGCCAGGTGACACCGGGGACCCATGTACTGGTCCACAGCCATTGCCAATCAATCAGTCAGTCAATCAGTCAATTTTGGAACTCCTGTCCAGTAAGAAACAAAACATTTTACCAGACATGCTTTGTCTGTTATTGGCCAACACCTGAAACAGGAGATATTCTCATTTCATGTGAACAATAATTACTCAGGTGGAAAATTGAAAAAAAAGGGCTCAAGACTTGATAACTGACTTGCTACCACTTCTTGAATCACCAGCATTCCCCAAGAAAACAAAATATGCTGACCTCACCTCATAACAAACATCAACCTAACAAAAAGCCCTGACAGATACCAGGTCATACAAAATCAGTGCTTATTATTGTAATACTACTAAATACCTTTTTTAGTAGGTCCCTGGCTTCCTGTGTGAGGTAGGGTGGAAGGTTGAGTTTACCCTTTAGGATTTTATCAATAGTCTTCTTCCTGTTTTCACCTGTGAAGGGTGGCTGGGGGGCAAAAATTAGGATCAGTGCAGTTTATATATCTTCTAAATAATTACTGGAGGCAGCACAAGGTGAAATTTCTTTAGTTCACAGGCATCTAGCTTACTCACAAATATGCTTTCATAAGAAGTAAAAAAATCACCAAAGATTTAATTAATGAACACTGCTTTCAAGAGTGTTGCACCTACCGCTCCTGTCAGCATGTCATACATCAAGGCACCCAGGCTCCACCAGTCCACAGCACGGTTGTGTCCACTTCTCATCAGAATTTCCGGGGCCCTGGCACAGAGATTTCATGTTCTATTTTCTGTTTGAAGCATAACAGGTAATACAAGCCTTGGAGTAAAGGCAGAAACTCTTACATGTACTCTATGGTACCACAGAAGGTGTGGGTAACAGTGCCATCGTGGATGGATTCTTTGCAAAGGCCAAAATCTGTCAGTTTCACATGACCTGTCACAAGAAAAACCATTAACAGTTGTTCAGCAGTTCTTAAAACCTTTATTAAATTATGCTAAAAAGTAAAGCAGATATAAATCATTCTCATGGCAGTTTGTGTTTTATGGAAAATAAAACATAAGAATATATATAAGTGTATAAGAGTTTAGGCAATTTAATGCAAATGCCAGATACACAATCACAAAAAACTTGAAAGATTTCTCTGTAGCAGATTTTTAAAATTCTCATTTTAGTAGCATTTCTTAATTTGGATTTTTTTCCCCACCAACTTTAAAGCTCTGTTAAGGCAATGTACTGCCACTGATATTCAATGAAATGTACATGTCATGCATGACAGCAAGATACAAGATAGATCTACCCTGGTATGTGTTTTGTAGTCAAGTCCTCTTAATAGAACATCTTGTTTTTTTATACCAAAAATTCCGTTTAAGGTAAAAGCACCTTATATAATGCTTTTAAGCCTAACCAGTTACCAACAAAAACCCTTTACATTTTGAAAGTCTGAAGTTACGTTTTCCAGGTGAACAGTGTAATTAAAAACTTCCAGTCAACATTCTGAAAACCCATCATAACATCTGAACTAAGCAAATTTTAAATAGTCTGGCATATGAGTGGGGGGATTTGCTGCAGGGCAGTTGTGCCAAGCAGGTGTTTTATTTGTTATTATAATAAGCACAATAAGTGTGCCCACAGCAAGCTCCTCTGGCCAATTTGTCCCCCCCCCCCCCCACACACACACACACCTCAGTGTATAAATAAATGCAGTTTAGCTCTTCACCACCCACACGACAGCTGAGGAACAAGCAAGTTCATCATAACAGGCAAAAATTAAACAACATAATGCAAAGATTATAAAATGGTATTCAATTATCTCATTTGTTGAATATTTCACCATCTTCTCTATTCTCTATTGCTACATGTATAAAGTTCTCATCATTTAGTCAGTATAAACAGTTTGTAACAGTCCATTAATTTAACTTTACAACAGTTCACCATTTTAATTTGTTCAATTTTTGTTTTACACCATTTTGGTAATATTTGTGGAAATCAGTTCGTTTTCTTGAGGTGGAGGGGGGTTTGAAATGGATAATATTTTTTCCCCCTTTTAAAATAATGGGAACTAGGCTCCCCATTTACATTTTCCTGGATTAGGCTGGGTTTTCAGGAACATAAACCAGTGGCAAGGTGTGCATTATATTGGTCCCTGCTAGTTAATAATGCTTGTGGAGCAATGAAATTTAACAGTACTGTTAAAACTTTGAAAAAAAAACAGTTATGGTATGATAACTGTACGTTAACATATGTGGCACACTATCAGTATTTACTCAAGTAACAACTCATATTTCCTGTTGGAACTCCAACGAGGTCTTCTCAATTTTGGCACCAGGCAAATCCAAAGCAGACTGAGAAGAGGTATTGATTTGAAGGGAAAATAGTTATGCAACATTTACTATTTAAGCCTTTGGCCAAGGTGGTGAGTAACACAGCAGGAATGGTCACGTTTGGTTCATTTTGAGCATTATGATTTATTTGCTGTATTTATGCTTTTGCACCACACCCACTATCTTTAAATACTAAAATTACTGTTTTATTGTTTGTAGATGTTTCATTCACACTTTTTATACTGTTACTTTTTTCATTGTTCCTTTGTATACAGCCTAACTGCATGCATACACACATATACAGTATATACATAGATTGCGTATTCTATGCTTATCCAGTACAGAGTTTAAGTGTTTAATATTTTGAGTGCAAACATTACTTTGTTAATTGTGGGACAGTTCCATCCTTGTCCTCAGCTATTATGTTTTGTAAACTTTTCCCCAAACAAATCCATGACTACACATTGTGTGCTATTGACACTAATAGTTGTACTGTACAAAGGGTAACAACAATAGAAAAGTAACCTTTTTTTAAAATAAGGTAGCTGACTTACCTTGACTGCTGAGCATGATGTTCTCTGGCTTCAAGTCTCTGTAGATGATGCCATTTTGGTGTAAGTGGCCAAGAGCCATGGAGATCTCTGCCAGATAAAAGCTGCAAGTAAAGTCTTTTTAGAGCCTATTTGTAATTTTCTAGCTTCACTTTCAAAAGTACTACTTTACACTGTCAGGTGTATGGGTAGATCAAAAAATATTTTAAGTTGGGATGCATCAATATGGGAATTCTGACTGATGCCAATATCCAATAGTTTCCAAAAAATACATAGGAAAAATGAGGCTAGATCTGCCTGGATGAGAATTAGACCGAAATAACATTTATGCAATGTTTCAGTTTTGCAGACAATCATTACAATAAATGTCATCTGCTGACCTATATTTGGCTACCTGATCATTAAATAGGAAATAGTTTTGCAAGCTGCTGCCTTAGACGCTGTAAGACATTTTGCTTTCTTTTTGATAGGGAAAACATGTAGAAAAAATTTTATAACTGAAATAATGAACATTGAAAAAAGTGTAATGCTAAAGAAACAAACATCGCCACTTAACAGTAAGTTTTACTAGAAGTATATTGTTCTGTTTTTAAGGGAGGTTTTTTTTAATCAATAAACTAGCACATCTGCCTTATTGCAACTACTTTTAATTGATGATATTAGAAGTCACACTGAACAATCTCTCCCTGTCAACACCAAGTTTACAAGTGTGACAAATGGCATATTTTATGTTACTCTGACTCACTTTGAAAAAATTCCACAGCACACATTTTCATGCTGCAGACCAGCGACTTCTAAACATTCTGCTCATCCAGAAAACAAAGACTGCATCATCAAATATCAGTTTGAATTATCAGTCAAATCTAAGTATTGGTCTGATGCCAATAAACACCCTGAGTCGATATGATGGTATGATTCCAGTATCATCACGCATCTCCAGTTTTAAAGCTTTGTTAGTACAGCACATTACCTAAGAGTAAATTAACTAAGAAAGTAACTTGAAAGACAAGATAAATAAGAGCTCTGCTGAATACTTCACCACGAGCAAAGTTCTAGTTGTTGCCCCAACAATAAATGGAACTAATTCAGAACTGTTGAGTTTGCTGCATCTGATATTTTTCTGGCTGTATTTAAGCCTTACCATGCAGTATCCTCCATGAAGATTCCTTCTCGTTCCAGCTGCATGAAGAGTTCTCCACCTGGGAGTTAAAACACACTCTTAAATAATCTAATCTACAAAAAGGACTATTACAAACAACCCACAAATCATTAACTGTTATAAAATGCTGTCAAGTACAAACTGTAATGTATATACTGTGAGTAATATCCATTTCATCTCAAACCTATCTGGGCCTTTTAAAAAATTACAAACGTGTATACAAGCATTTCTTGTAAGGAAGAAAGTATTTTAAAATCTAAATTTTACAGAACGACAACGACATAAGCGGTATAACCATTTAAAAAATTTGACTGCTCAGAAAAACTTGTAAGTGGATGAAAGGAGTAAGAGAAATGTCAGCATAACCTTTTAGCATCATGTCTAGGTCACTAACCGCTTAGATATTCAAGAATGAGGTACAACTTCCCCCCGGTCTGGAAGGCATAAATGAGGTCCACAATGAAAGGATGCTTGACCTCCTCAAGAATGTTGCGTTCAGCCTTAGTGTGGGCTGTATCCTTCGCATTACGAATGATCATGGCCTGCCAAACACAAAGGACAAAATTAAACCTAAACATTTTCTTTTACACAAACAGTACAATGAAAGAATGGGGTAATGGGGCTCATTCAAGTAAACCTCTCCACTTTGGACAGTAGATAAATGGCCCAAAGATGTGAAAAGAGTTAATGTCTAAATTTGGTGACTATAGTTACAGGAAATAAAAATGTTACAACGAAAAGTCTTCCAATACTTAGTATTGAATTACTCTAGAAATTATTCAGAATGACTGAAATTAAAAATTCATTCTCTTCTCAAACCCGTAAATGAATAATACTGACAGATTCATCCAATACACATGTGCAACATTCCTCACCCTGTTTTTGATCACTGTATTTAGGAACACCAGAGGAACTGCAAACATAGTAAACACTTATAGATGTACGTCTAACAGAATAGTTTTTGCAACAGTTTTGTGAAGCTGCTCCACTACAAACAGTCTCACTGTGTTTCTAACCAAGTGTGTTTTTCTGTGAATTAATGCCGGCAAGTGTAAACACAGTTCATTTTAGCTGTGTAACTGACAAAAATTTTGGAAAACAAAGGTGAAGAAAAGCAAATAAAAAATAAAATGGGAAATTTTTGCATCTTTAAAAACCTAAAATGTCTAACACTAGGTTCCAATATAGTTTCCTTTCCTTATTTTTTTAAATAGCATTTTTTCCAACTATTTTGGGAAAAAAAATGCTGTGAAGCAATTGCTACCTCAATTTCTGGAGTTTGTCATTAGTTAGCAGTAAAAAAAACTCACAGAAAGAATGTGAGATCAGATTAATTCAGCTGCCTCCAGGAGTGTTTACAGTGCATTTCTGTAGTTTGCAACTGTTGGTGACCAATTATGTAGCATTACATGTTTATGGGATAAATCAATGTTGCATATGTGTCAATTTAATAAAAAGATAAAATACAAGTTACAAAAACACTCTGTGTTTAGTGTTCCCTGCCTTAACCCCTGCATTTCCAAGATAGGCTCTGGAACACAGCAACCCTGCATAGGACAGGCAGCTAGTGAAAATTAAATGAATGTATTGCAATTTTTAAATTTATTCTAGGCCTGTCTGAGGTTTATAGATGTAGGGTTAGATTTACAAACAAAGTTATGAACGGACTTCAGGAAATACAAGTACAGGCATCCCTTGTTTTCCAAATCTAATCCGTTCCTGAAAGTGTGCCCGGTAGCAAATTTTTGGATAGCAGGAGCCTATATTGGATTATTTCAAACAGGTAAAATATCATGTTTCCAGCATATTCCAAACCCCCCTCAACCAATTTCCTCCAAATATCCCGAAAAGTCTAATATACCTACCAGACTTGCAAAATAAACTATATTAATTGTTCCTCTTAGTACTATAATGTTCAACTGTTAGAACATTTGTAGTGTATTTTGGGGGAAAAAAAAGAAAGAAAAAAGGAAAAAAGAAATGCACCTTCTTTAACACCTTCATGGCAAATATCTTCCCAGAAGCAGCTCCAGTGACTTTCCGAACTTGAAAAACCTGAAGAAAGAAAATAAAGTTACCTAGCTCTTCCGAGTAACAGCCTCTTTTTGTGTTTCAAAGCAAGAGCATACCCATCTCACCTTTCCATAACCTCCTTTCCCGAGCACCCGGAGTAGCTCAAAGCATTCTGGGCGGATGCTCTCAGTTCCTCTGTTCACACTGTTCTCAGAGATTTCAAATTTCTCACAGTCATCCATGTTGCTAGAAATATAAGATCCCAAAAGAGCACACAGTCATAAAAGTGATTAATGATGAAACAAGCAAGTATTATAATATAGACATGGCAGCTATTTTACCTTATTTAACTTTCACTAGAATTAATAAAATTCAACTCTAAAAGATTCCCAAATGTAAAACTGACTGCATCTGTGGAAATATGTTCATAATTGTCCTATCAAAATGACACAAGCACTTTTAAAAGTTACTTTTTAAAAGTAAAAGTATCATTTCTAACAACAACATGATGAACAATTTTTAACTGATTCAATGATTTATCAACTATAGAGAAAGTTTATGGTGAAACATCTCTGAAGATAAGCACTAATGGAATCGCAGTCTATGTTTCCTTTTACTTTTGTTTTGTAGCAGACACATGCTGGAGCTTACTGGTACTTAAACACCATGGATGCAAATACTCACAATTCAAAACCAGTGCACTGTTCCATGCACTCGCCAACCTGTGCCTGCAACACAGAAATAATAACTGTACATTAAGTAAAGATCAAATCCAGATATACAGAATATTTATTATATGTACTACTGAGTGAGGTCTGACACATGGACCCATTGCTATTGTGGGGGGAAAAAAAAAAAAAACATATGGACTAGTTTCATTCTGATAACTAATGTGACTTCAGGCAAGAAATAAAATTTTTTTGATCATGTCATTGTGAAGTTGAACAAAAGACTGTGGTTTAGGGTGCTATAATTAGATCAAATACTACAAATACTTCTGAAAGCTAGGTGAATAAAATGCAGAATACAGCATTAAAGCAAACAGGTTTACATCTCTGACACCTGTGCACTGCTTTGGAGAAAAGCATCTGGTCAATGAATAAATAGAACAATATGTACCTATATGCACCATTAAATTTCCATGTTTTCATAAAGTGAATGCTGTATATTTTCAGAAATACTGTTTTTTCTTTCATTATATATGATATTAATCATTAATCACTGTCACTTCATGGAAGTCACTGAGAATTTTGTCTGCCAGTCTGCATATTGATACAGTAAATTGACTAGTGTACTATGAATTTTGAGAATTTCCAAAGATAAAACACTTCACAGGCAACTTAGGGAATATCCTTAGCTTAGGATGTACTAAATATAAAAAGAAGCTGCACTTACAAGAATTTAACTGAATAAATAAACATTTAAGAAATTAAATGGACAAAAACTAATTGTGGCAAGCAGGTGAGCTTCTTACAGGTAATTGAAATATGTATACATGAACATGTTGTAATGTATAATGGACAGTACAGGGTCTGCCAACAGCCATATGAAAACATACTACTACACAATTGAGGGCTTTTACTTTAGATGAAATATGTTATGACAATGTGACAAAAATACATTAAAACATTGTACATATGCCCACACAGTATGAATGTGTGACATCATAGTGTAACAACCGTGTCAGGTGAACGCCGCAGCACGAAACTTATGACATGAGGGCTGCACCCCACCCAAGTTAGCAATCTTCTCATGTCTCAGTGTTAGATGTTCTCACTGTTATATCACACAAAGATGAGGATGTGGAGGGTTACTTCAACACACATCTTTCCTTTATTGTGTATCTGATATAACTGAACACACAAAAACCCCACACCAAAAAGCACAATATTTCCTAATGCAGTATGACAGCATCACAAAACAACAGGTGTCGCATGCAGACATAACAACAAGCAGTCTTCCAACATCTTCCAATGAACACTGGTGTACCCCTCAAAGCTCCACCTCTGTACTAGTCACACCACTGATCAATGACCAGCCAAACTTATTATTTTTTTAAAAAAATATTATAAACATACTGTACTATCTAAAAAACATTACTTAATTATTAAATAATGGTATGGATAATACACTATACTGTTACCAGAAATCAAAAAAAGAGGTCAAAAATGTTTCAAAAGACGTTGGTGGACTACATGCTTAGAAATAATCCCTGTCACGAGAACGATCCGACTTGTGACCAATGTGACTTATGACAATTTTAAGTTAAGGACAGTACTTTTAAAAATTGGTCAACTGTTACTAAATGGGATTTTGTGAAGAGAACACATTTTTAACTTTTTTTCCTCCAGCTATTTTAAATTGGCTTTACTCTTAATGGACCTCAAATTTAAAAATGTTAAAATAAACTTTTTATTTGTTATTGCTTTCTAAATTATAGCCATTGCAGACTGAAACCTGCATTTCTGCCACCTGATTTCCTAACAAGTCCATAAATTTGCATCACACCATCTGTCATGATGAGTTCATATTTCATATCAGTTTCAGCAACACAGGCATCTACTGAAACAACATGCATCAGCAAAACTGATGGTATCAGCCAAACTGTGCTCCAACAGTTGTCAGCATCTGAAGCTGTTTGGTTGCTGTGAAATGCAATGTTCTACACTCAAGTTTTATTTTGGTGAAAATATCTGCAAAATGATTAAATGACTACGTACTATAGCTTTTGCAAAGACTTTACACAAACTAACTTATACATAAGTCAACAGACTTTCATTTTGACTTTTGTAAAAGGGACTTTGGATTTATGAACAAATCGAGTTACAGAGTGTTCATAAGTTGAGGAGCAAGGCTCCTGGAATAGTGAGGAGAGGAGGTTAACTAATCTTAGGCAATGCTGAACGGTGACTGCTTGAATTAACTAATTATTACCCAGCTCACTATAACTAGTAACTCAAATTGGCTGCTATTCTCTCACGGCTACTGGCTGCATTTCGAGTACCTTGTTAACTAATGTACCTGGTGAGCAGGTAGTAAATGTGTGCGATGCGTATAAACACATGGCTAATGCGAATATCCGATTGAGGGGTAAAAGGAAGTCCTTTTAGTCAATGTCTATAGTGACGGGTCTAATATATTCACACACTCACACTCACAGAGAGCGAGAGAGAGGGAGGGGGAGAGATAGAGGCCTCTACACGCCATCGCACAAACCACTAAAAGAATCCGTCAAACAAACCGTCCCTTACCTCTTCCAGCTCGTCGTCAGACACGACTTCCTCCGGCTGGTCCAAGTCTATGTCGAACACTCCAGCCATTGCTCCAAACTACTTCATTCACCTTGCAGTCCGCTAACGTGAACACCGCTGTCCGCCTCTCTACCTCATGGATACAGCTTCGGCCGCCATACCCGGCTGCTATAGTGAACATGCGCAGAAGAGCGCCGAGCAGCCGGAAGTCCTGCGCAGTAAAAAAGCATGGGGCAGTAGTTTAAACAGCTATGTTACAAATACAGTAATGCAAATCACCGAACTGCTATTAACGCCACTATAAAAATTCACAGCACTTTTGTGCAAGACCATCGCGATCATTTTGAACGAACACATTTAGCAGAAAATAACGCAAACAAAAATATTTAATTATTCAGCCTACGATTTTCTCCAAAATGCCTCAGTTTTAAGCTATGTACAGTGATTTACTACATTAGCAGGTGGGACTGAAACCCAAGTCCCTGGATTGCACGACAAACACTGTAACCATCACGGTACTTGATGCCCCCCATACTATTTGCACATTTTATTAATAATAATAATAATAATAATAATAATAATAATAATAATAATAATAATAATCAGTACACATGTAAGACACGTTTGGCAGGAAAAACCAGAAGACAACAGGAGAGAAGACACGACAAGTATAACTAATGTTCAAACTTTGAATTTAATGTGGTTCAAAATGCCTGCCATGAATTTATTAGTTAAAAGGTGAATTATACAGAGGCAATGAAGAATTCACACAATGAATGATTAATAAACTAACTTCTTGTGTACATATGTTCCGTTACATTGCACGCTGATATTTCTTGTGCACAGTCCGCGATCGAGGTGAGCATTATATTGAAATAACTAATATTGTAAAAATACTAGTTAATTGAAATATAAATTGCAGCGGTACTTTAATAGTTAATAATGCAAAAGCATGGTTTAAATAACTTACCATTCATTAACATCACCCGTCCTTTCTTGTTCTTTTTTAAGTTTCCCAACTAGACAAACACATTCCGCAATACAAGCAGGTCAATACTTCGGATACTGAGATCTGAGAGAGAACGACTCGCGCCTGCGCAGTCGCCCGACCTCGCATTGGTGGTTGTGTGGAGTCTGCGCAGTGAAGATCTTCCGGCGCGCGTTTGACAGTTTGAATCGAACTGGTAGTTTATCAGGGGTAAAAGTTGTCTTCTTGTCTTATAACAGCAGTTTAACTGGCTTGAACGACGACTGCAGTCGGTCCCTATATTTGCTGAATAAAACCATGCAGGCTCTTGTTGTCCCGTTGACTTTAGCTTCCTGACCCGCACCCACAGTGTGTGTAGAATCGGTTTCTTATCGCGCGTGCGAGTGTGGACAGTGTAAGGGACTGCCGGGACAGACATGTCCATCGTAAGCGTGCAGCTCGGACAATGTGGCAACCAGGTGGGTCAGGAGCTCTTTGGTGTCCTCAGCAGCGACTCTCTGGAAGCCCAGCGACAGTGTCCCGGAGCCCCGGGTAAAGACTACAGAGACTGCGCCCTGGAGAGGTTCTTCAGCCAGGAGCGCACTGGGGGTAATACCACACAGGCAAGGTCGTATTTGTATGTGTAAAATGTTTCGGATCTCATGTACCATACCAGAATGTTACCACCTGTGAAGCGATGATGACTGCTTCAGGGAACTCGGTTATTGATGAACTGGTGGCTCTAACTTGTTCGTATTGTGTTATTCTTAGTGAGTGTTATGTTGCTCTGCTGTATAGATGTATGATGACAGATTGTAGTGAGTTTAGTGCAGTGTATCTAACACTGTAAGTCACCTTGGACAAAGGTATGAGCTAAATACTAGTTTATAATAATTGTAAAACTTGTAAAAATGTAAATGGAGGATTTTGGCACCAGTGTACCATGTTGACGTTACTAGTAGCTGCATGTGTGAGTGATGAGATTGACAGTCTTGGGCCTGGATACTAAATTTAGTTTAGTAAAAGATTAGAACTCAGTCCTAACAGTTGTACAGCTTTTCTTGTATTAGTCTACGCAGGTTCCCTGTCTCCACATCAGACAGCCCAGGAGGGGTGTGCAGCCACTGGAACTTGGAGCCCCAGTGGTTTATTTTTCTCCCTCTCACTGTAGTTGGAAGCTATTTGTTTTCCTCTCCTCAGCTGCTAGTTGGGTTACTCTATTGTTACTGTAACTGCTGTCTCTTAAGGGATCTTTACATTCACATCGTTTTTCTGTATCATGTACAGCACATTTTTTGTTTGTATTGATTTTAACATTTATTTTGTTGTCCTGTTTGTCCAGTTGAACTTATAATTATAGATAAAAAACTTTACATTGATTTTTACTGCAGTTTATTCCTATTGTATCAGTTCATACCTTGATGAGGGGATCTACAGCAGGAGTTGATTCAAACCAAGGATGTTCAGATATCGATGTGTCAGTAAACATTGGGCAACTTTATTTAAATGACAACATTCTGAAAAAATCAATACACATGTCAATCATCTGTTTGCTTCGTTTTATCTAGTATATCCATACTGGAGTGTACAGTCATCCTTCGATTTACAAATATTAAATATATTAGAACTTACTATAAGGAATAGTCTGGTTTTGTTCTGCTGTTTTGATTTATGAACTATACACCACTCTGTCTAGGAGTTATGGGAAATGCAGTCACTCCCTGCAAATATTACAGAGCTGTAGCTCTCCCATCATGTCTTCCTGTTGTAGATGTTTGTAAATATTAATTGTATTCATTTTAAATAGAGTTTTAAAGTACAGGCAGAGGTGATGAATAGAGAGATTGTAACTGTTGTGTCAAACAGTAAAACCACTTTTTATGTCGGTGTGATCAGGGACAAAATTGTCATTGCCGTCATGTGCTGCTGTGTCAGATATGCTTTGTCATTTCTTCAATCGTAAGAACCCTTAAGCATTATTATCATTGAAGTGAGTGGTTTTTCTGCTTTTGATTAACGTTTTCAGTGTACAAATGGTTTTTCAGGACCATATTATGTTCGTACATCGTACAAGGGTTTGCTGTATGTCCTTCACAGTCCACCTTTCAATGTGTATCTATGCGTTTATGGGTCAGTCTGAAGATCCACATGTTCCACTGCTCATGTTTTTGAGTGCATCATCCGATCTTTTTTTCTGCACAGCTTCCTGTGCGAGGGCGGTTCTTGTCGACATGGAGCCCAAGGTAATCAGTCATACCATTGCAACGGCAGCCAAGTCTGGCACATGGAAGTATGAAGATGAGTCGTACTTCTGTCAGAAACAGGGCTCAGGAAACAACTGGGCCAATGGGTAAGGAAGTTCTTAATGGCAGTTGGAATGAAAGTCCAAAGGTTAGACCGAGAGCTCTTTCCTGTCCAATTGCAGATCTTAGAAGATCCAAAAGATTTATACCATGGCACAAGAACCTGTCCAGTTTCTATTTAATCAATTGCAGTGATTTATTACCATATATTGTACTGCTAGCGTTATTCTTAACTGTAAAACCTGGAATAAATATTTATTTTACTACCATTTGTCATAATTATATATGAGTTATAAATTCTTGATAGGTTGTAACAGAAGCAATAGATGACCCTATGTTAGCCAAAGAAAGATTACTATAAAACATTATTTAGCTGACTATCTACAGTTATTTACCCAGTTACATAGTTGTGTAATTTTTACTGGGGTATTTCAGGGTTCTGTAGCAGCAGCTGGGATGAACCCAAGTCCTTTCAAAGTTCAAGGTTCACTTTGTGGTCTTTCTGCATTTACACAGATGTACAAGAGAGTGACTGCAAGGTCACAGCTCTGATGACTGCACTACTTGATCTTTTAGGTTTGAAATGAAATGGTTGATTTGAAACCTCCTAAAATGAATAAAGAATGGATAGCTGTTAGATGTGTTCTTCCTCGTTTATGATTTTGATATTGTTGGCCAGTAACATATTCGTGCTTTTACCTACAGATTCTGCGTTCATGGACCCCGCCATGAGGAGGCCGTGTGCAATCTTGTACAGAGGCAGGTAGAACGCTGTGACCGGTTGGCAGGCATACTTGCCATGATGAGTGTGGCTGGGGGCACAGGCTCTGGCATGGGCACCTACATCACCCAGTGTCTGCGTGATTCTTATCCTCATTCTTTCATACTCAATCAGCTGACCTGGCCCTATGGCACAGGAGAGGTGAGAGGCATTGTTCCGTAATGTAACCGTAGAAATAGTCTTAGGAAAATCCGGACTTAAAACGGTTATCCTATCAACCTTATATTATTTTAGAGTTCTGATGTTTGGTTGTAACCTTACAACGATGGTCATCTGCTATACGATAACATCTGCTGGCTGGGCTGGTGCAACACACCCATATTTGTTATAGTTTGGCTCTCTGGGTTTTTGGCTGTCTAGCAGTGATTGTGTTCTGTTTAATAAAACATTTGTTTATTTATACAAATGTTTGGTAGCAATTGCATTCAAGTTACTATTTTATTTACAATAGATAGTATTTGATATTTATTTACAATAGGTGTGTATTTTGGTGCTGAAAAGAAAAAGCAAACAAAAATAGATTTAGGATTGAAAGTGAAAATAATAGAGCAGTGTGAAAATATATTGATAATATTGTACTGTATTTTTATAATTCTTACTGTATATTAGTATTATTGTAACATTAATAATCTTTGAAATTCCTGCAATATACTGGCATCCCATCCAGAGTGCAGTTTTATAGCCTGTTTCCAAGACAGGTTCCACACCACCATAACCCTAAAAAGATAAAGCAGTTAAGGATGTGGGGTAAAGCAAAGTTGTATTGTACAGTACTGTGCAAAAGTCTTAGGCACCTGTGGGAAAAATGCTATAAAGTGAGGATGCTTCCAAAAATAATGCCATGAATGCTTATTAATCAATAAGACAAAACAAAGGCATAATTTATACCCTCTATGGAGACATAGAGGTACCTAAGTAAGTCCTTCACTTGCAGCCGAACCCAGATCAGTTTTCTTTTTAAAGGCAGGCTTTATACCCAGTATGCTACACAGCCAGGCCTATACTATGCAGACTTAGAGGTACCTAAGCAAGTCCTTCACTTGGAGCTGAACCCACATCAGCTTTATTTTTGAAGGTAGACTTTAAACTCACTATGCTGCACAGCCAGGTTTATGCTACACAGCCAGGCCTGCACTATGCAGACATAGAGGTACCAAAGTAAGTACTTTACTTGGAGCTGAACCCAGATCAGTATTCTTTTTGAAGGCAGGCTTTGTACCCACTATGCTACACAGCCAGGCCTACAGTATGCAGACTTTGAGGTACTTAAGTAAGTCTTTCACTCGGAGCTGAACCCAGATCAATTTTATTTTTGAAGGTATACCTTCAGTAGACAAAAAAACCCTCAGTCAAATCAATATTTGGTGTGACTACCCTTTGCCTTTAAAACGGCATCGATTCTCTTATGCAAACTTGCATGCAGTGTAAGTTAGAGGTTGGTAGGTTCATCCAAACATTTTGAGGAACTGGCCACAGTTCTTCTGCAGACTTTGACTGTCTCTGCATGTCCTCCCAGACTGACTTGATCATGCTGAGATCAGGGCTCTATGGGGACCATAGCATCTGTTACAGGATTCCTTCCTTTTGCTGAAGATAGTTGTGTATGACTGAGATTGGGTGTTTGAGGTCATTCTCAGGCTGCAGAATGAATTTGGGACCAGTCAGAAACCTCCCTGAAGGTAGATAAGAATCTACCTGTACTTCTCAACAGACATTGAAGTTGCATGCCTAAGACTTTTGCACAGTACTGTACAACATAGCATTCATACATATTTATTGTGTATGTATTCATATAGTTTATATAACACCATGTAAGGGGTTTGAGACTTACAGCAAATTGTCAGAACTGAACCCCAGCGTAAGCTGAGGATCACTCGTACCATGTGGGCATCCGATACACATTGTTCCAAATCCTATATCTCAGTCGGAGCTGGGCACTAGCCAACAGTTCAGTGATATCAAGAAGAATCTCAGAGACTAGGGCACGTGTCATTTTTGACTAAAATATCTAGTGAACAACATAGTGAACATAACTTGAGTTGTCACTCTCTTGAAAGAAGTGCCTTGTTATATTAATAGCGACCAGATGGTGGCAGTATTCTTCTATGAAAAACACTTGCTCAGTTGAAGAGATGTACAGATCACAGTTGGTTCTCTGCTTAAGAAAATCTGAGTACTGGACTTTATGCTGGTGCAAGTTTTTGGAGTATTATTTAGTATTTATTTTTTTATAAAAAGTTAGCTGGTTTATCATTGTAAATCATTTCTCTAAATCAAGCATCAACTGACGCAACGTGAGATACGAATGCAAACAGTAAGCAGTGCGTTTTTTTAGGGATTAGGGAAGAAGGAAAAGAAGCAAAGAGAAGGTGAACAATTCGTAAAAAGATCCGATACCTTTAACATTTATAAGTTTCCAGTCTCTCAGTCAAAACACTGCTTCCCCATTGTCTTGTACTTCCATGTAAAATTTCCAGCTCAGGGTTAATGCACAGTTGTTGTCAAAATAAGCATGCAGCTTATGTTGTTTTTTTTTAAATTTTTTGAAATAATGCTTTTATTTCATATTGTCAAGCTTGTATTATGTAGTAGTGAATTTTGTTTGTAAATTGAGAAATTGCGGAGTCACTGGTGAACACCAACACCCTGGTGTGAATCTTTAGTGTACTTTCTTGAATTTACACCCTGTTGTCGATACCTCTGCCAGACTCACAAGCAACATACAATTTTGCAACAAATAAAGAGATGCAGATGGATATCGACAGATACAGACATGTGATTGTCACTTAGTCCAGCACCACTGTCTCTGCACACATACCTTACACAAGTATAGAATACTTTTTGAAAAGCAAGTGAATTCTTGATCTCAATTAAATATGTAAGTAGGGGGTCAGCTCCACAATTACAAATTAACTTGTGAAGCCTATATCTGTATACAGTAAGGTTCATCAGAGGCAATTATTTTGGGCTGGGAAGTTTTCACTTTCCTTCTCTTCCTTTCCAGGTGATTGTCCAGAACTATAACTCTGTGTTGACGCTGTCCCATCTGTACCAATGGTCTGATGCCATACTCGTTCATGAAAACGACATAGTCCATAAAATTTGCAGCAAGCTTATGAACATCAAGCACATCTCCTTTAGTGATGTTAATAAGGTCATCGCTCACCAGTTGGGCAGCATGCTTCAGCCAGCTGACGTGCAAGGAACACTGGGTCACTACACCAGGAATCCAGTTGGTGTGTACAGACACATAAACACAGGATCAATCGCTTGTAGCCTGAGCACGCCTACTGTTGTGTGTCCTTGACATTGTTCACCTGTATTTCTAGGTGAGCTGATGAGCAGTCTGGTGTGTCACTCAGAGTACAAACTGTTGAGCCTGAGCACCATCCCCCAGATGTGTAGATCCTCCCTGGCCTACAGCACCTTTACCTGGCCGGGACTCCTCAAGCATCTGCGGCAGATGCTCATCGCTAATGCCAGAATGGAGGAAGGCAAGTGGGAAGCTTTGACTGGGCCTAAGTTAAAGTTTAAGTAAAAATTTCTTAATGAAAAACATTTGTGTCATAGTGTGTTTATAGTTATTTAGTCATGTAATAGAGAATGTTGTTCAAGGTGGCTTAGAGTGATTTACCCTTTTTGTACAGCTGGGTAATTTTAACCAAAGGAATTCAGAATAAGCATCTTTTTTCAGGGGTGCTACGGCAGGAGGTCATATTTGACCCTGGGTCCTTAAAGCACAAGGTTGTGTCTCTAACCACTATGCTACCTGGTGCACCCTGTATTTAGTAATAATTCAATATATGATGTGCATTTGTCCTTTGTAGGAATTGACTGGCAGGTGCGTGTGCCTCTTAATGGACAGCCTGCACTTGAAAGGATGCCACAAAGGAAACAGCCAGGGTTCAACACATCACTTGCTAATGTGTTGATAATGCGAGGAAAGGATGTGTCCAGTGCTGACCCAGGTGAGAGACTTGTATTTAGGATCATCTTATTTTAAATGATTTCTTGAAAGGTATGTGTAAAAACTCTATATTAGAATGTAAGTAAATGCACAGAGTTACATCTTGTGCTTTTGAGACACTCCAGAACCAAAGTTGACTGCTGTGTTTGTTTTTTGGAGCAGATGGTTTTTTGCACACAGGGCTTTATTCCTCTTGGCTGCCAGCAGAAGCTGCCTTCAACACGTGGCGTTCTCCAGTTCACTTCAATGGATATGAGAAATCTGCCACTCTGGTCAGCAACAGCCAGGCCCTCCTTAAACCTCTGGACAGTATTGTGGGGAAAGCGTGGAACATGTTTGCTTCAAGGTGAGGGTTTATTGTTGTGATGCTACATGACTCAATTATTCATCCTCCAGATTTATGTAGATTATGAAAGTTTGCTTATGTAAGTTTATGCACGGGAATCATATGAGACACTTGCAGAGTAATACATTGAATAGTGCTCTAGATACGTTCTTGAGGAATGGAACTCTTAATGAATCAATGCTATAAGATATCATTCATACCGTATATGGCATAACTGGAGCTTCACAACTATGCATGTGCAACATAATACAACAAGATTAGAGAATAAGCACAGAAAAGTGACTATTTTATGGATAGCCAATATAATTTTTTTATTGTTTCAGGATCTTTTAAATCCCCCCCCCATTATGACTAATTATGATAAGTACTCTAAGGGGTAAATAAAAGAGCAGTATTCTGAAATACCACTATTTGAAGTAGTGATAATCAAGTTAATACTGTATACTGTTTGGCAATGTAATTACTTTAATATAAAATATTATTTGCAGGTGTACATGGTTTCTTGTAAATTTTAAGAGTAGACTTGCCCAAACATGTTATAGTGATGTGCAGTACTTAGTACAGTCAGACTGGATTGGAGGAGAAGACATGTACATTCAACCACTGCTCAGTACTGACTGAGATAATGAATAAATTATGGATCCCTTTCCTTGCCATCAGATTGGAGGGAATGTACTTGAGTGAAATCTGCTTTTAATCTCTTTGCTAGTTGTAATCCCACACTGCAAGTAGAGCTCTGTTTACAGCGTTACTCCTGCTACAGTTTCAGCAGTAAGGCATCCCCGCTGGATTAGCTCAGAGTCTCAGCTGTTGATTGTGATTTTGCAGGGCCTATGTTCATCAGTACACCAAGTTTGGCATCTCCGAGGAGGACTTCCTTGACAGCTTCACAGCACTGGAGCAGGTCATTTCCAGCTATAGGCACCTGTGACCCACAACAGTCAATTCAGCTGTGAAGTGTTGTGATTGTGCTAGTACTGCAGTGGGTTTAGCCTTGGGCATTGTTTTAGTCCTGGAGGGATAACAGCAATGTGGTGTCCCACCAGAACTAGCGGCTTTCCCAGCTTTCGCAATGGCCCACTTCCTCCTCGTATCAGCTGTATTGTGGTGGTGAGTTATGCAGGATGTCTGGAGTGGATAACAACTGGACACTACGGAGACTAATGTAGCATTATTGTTCATTAAAAAGACTAATGGTACAGAGCCATCACAGAGTAATTTATTAAGTACTATAACTTTATCAATACTGAATTAAAGAAGACCAATGTGAGCATCTAGCCAAGACCTTCTGCAGCCGTACTGTTAACCTAGAGTCTGTCACAATGTTTTATGCAGAAAAGTAAAATGGCCCTAACTTGTTGCTGAATCATAGATACTAAGTTGTTCCGCAGGGAGTTAAATAGTATGGAAGAGCATCAACTGCTAATCCTTCAGGAGTGTTTTAGTTTAGGGGAGGGTGGGGTGTCATCAAGTCAGATTTGACCAGTGGTGACCACTTGTGTGCTTTCTAAGGTATAGGTTTGCCTTCTGTTATATATGTCTTTGGACCATGGTAGAAAATATACATGAACACAGGGTGGACATACAGACTCCATGGTCCATAGAGTGTAAACCACACCACAGGCACTATGATGCAGCAGTATTATCTGCTGTGCCACCATGCTGCTTAAAATATAAAATGCGATATATAAATATTTAAAATACAATGTCTGTTACAATAATTTTGTTATGATTTAGTTTTGAATATTGTGCAAGAGTTTACAAGGAAGATGTGGTGAAACCCAAAGAAAGTAAATCTTATTCAGCAGAAGTCAGATTCATCTGTGTGTTGGATTCTCAGGCTACTGGTGGAGTAGGTGAACATGGTGGAAACATTAGTTTTCAAGGGTGAGATGAAAGTGCTAGAAAACTACAGTCTCAGCAATAGGAAGTACTGGCTATGACAGATCAGGTGTCCATTTTCCAAAAGTATTCTAATATGACATTTGTAATTCAGTTCAAAGTCAGTGAATTTATGAGCAGTGTAACATTACATAGATTTTAGAAATGTCCCAGTGTAACAGCTGCAGTTCAACCCTTCAATCCCTTATTGCCAGCATTTCTGTTTTGTCTTAAATAGAGCTGTACAGGCTATTTCTGTTACTCTCTCACACTAAAGACCTATGTTGGACAGCAAAGTGAATCAGGACAGATGATGTGACTGAATTTGTCACTAATCAGATTCCTTCAGGAAGACATCCATGTTATGGATTATTACAATGAAGGTAAGCTACATGATGCATTGCAATTTGTATGATTATGTAAGCTCATGTTGAACCAGTTACAGGGTTTTTTTTAGAGAAAAACATAACAGTGTGAAGTTCATGTGAAATGCTAATGAAATGCATTACTTTCAGTCTAGGAACACTCTTGAGACTTTTGATTCTGTCGTTCATGTAAATGTCCCCTGGGCTGAAGAGTCCATGCATTTGGACAAATGAGGTACAAAGCTCATCTCTCATCTTTGCACAAAATTATCATTTTGGCAGAAATCCAAATCAAAGCAGGCATTTAGTGAAACTGAACATTTTGTAACTGACTAGGTGGGTACGCTTGTGAAAATCGCTATGTTGTAATTGGTGATCAGTTCCCTAGGAAAGGGGGTCACGAAACTTACTTGTGGTGTAGTCAGGGTGTGGTGGCTCTCATTGTGTTGCACTGGGTACTGTTTTTTTCTCACAAGTTTGAGTGATTTTTGTTGTATACACTTTACAAAAAAATCACATTATTTTACAGAAATTACTCCACAGTTTTCAAAAAGTGCAGGTTTTGTCAAATTAGAAACAAGATATTTATACATGAGGTGTACGTGACTAGTACTTGTGCAATGCATATACGGTTGTTAAATGAGCTGGATTCAGCAGGATATTTTGTGTTGAAATAGTCATCAGTTACAAACCACTGGGTTCAAATCCATGCTGTACACTTATCTATATTTTAAACATTATTACTCTGGTATCAGGGCATTTACATGTAATGTACATTATGACACATACTACAGTTTTTATGGTACTTTATGATTAAAAGTGCTGCTCACCCCTGATTTTTGAGATGGATGGAGAGATGGATTTATTAGTATAAGAATAAATGGTTAATCATGTCCTTACAGTTTTTTTTAAATGAATTAATGAATTAGAAAAAACTATAATGAATTAGAAAAAACTATCTAACCCTGAACATTGTGAAGCGGTTAAGTCTACAGACTTTCAACATGGAGGGTTTCAGTGTGTGCATGGAGTCCAAATAAAAATCTCAGAATCAAGAGATGACATCAGTTATGGATCCATTTTTTAAAATCAAGTGTTAAGGAAAAATAAAACCTGCACACAGTTTCAGGCCCAGTAATGAAGGCATGAAATTATAATGGTGTTAAGAGCGTGGTTGTCAGGGCCAGGCTTTGATCTCAAGATGCATTAGAACCCTATTAAATAAATTAGAAGACATGCTAATTGTTGCTATGCTGGACCTCACACCATAAAGTACAATACAAAAGAAGAAGAGTTAACAGTCTAGAGCTTGACATTCTGCCTAATCCTGATTTTGTAAAATGTCATCACTTAATGTCCCTCATTTGAACTTGTTCACGATGTGTGGTTGCCAGCAAAATAAAGAGACTTGAGTTGCTGTTATATAATAGTTTATTTCAGCAAATTCAGTAATACATGTAAAAAAAAGTAATATTGAAACAAATTAAGGGTACATTACTCACACATGCATTCATGCACACACCCAAACGTTAAAAATAAAAAAAAACATTTCTTGTGCAACAGATCATCCCACAAACTTTCAAGAAAGTTGATTTGCCAAAACAGGTTCCCTTTACAACGGAGTGTAATTTGCAAACTTCTCAGAAGGATTCATACCACTCCTTGCCAAAAACAGTCAAGCAAGTCTCGCCACAGGTGAGCACGTCAACCAGCGTTACCCATAATGGGAGACTGTTCAGGCCGAACCATCTGTTGCAATTTTTATGTGGAGAAACAAACTTAAATGACAAGGGTTTTAGATAAGATGACCAAAATGCATTTGGCAACAGTGAAAGCAGCAAGTCAGACAATAAGGAAGAGAGATTGCATGTGAACTATGTTTCCTGCAGCACCCTCCTGGTGGTGCAATCTCAGGGTTTCTCTTATTCCTATGAAAACCAAGCAGAAGCAGAACAACAATGCACGAACATGTCTTGGAAATGTAACACTACTATGAAAAATATGAAGAGGAATATCATCCACTTCATTGAAAAGCAAGTAAACAGAAATGTAACAAATAGCAAAATGACCTAAAAATCCATAGGATGAGTAAATATATTGGTGCTTATGTCAAACTTTCACGTTGTATTTCATACATCATGGAATAGAGGAACTTGCTTAAGGGGGAAACAGTGAAAATGGGAATTGAAGGTAAAGTCTGAGGAAAAACGAATCAACTGTTTGCTATGATGGTGCCCAGCATGTCAGGCAGCTTACAGACTGTTGCTGACATGCAGTATAACAGCCAACACTAGTCTGATAAGCTACCCGACAGACTGGAGGTGGGAGAGGAGCATGATACGCTCAACAGTCACAGGTTTCAGTCTTTATATTGTAAGGACCTGTTACTCATGTGGGTTTGCGTATACAATTGTGTGAAGTGAGCAAGATGCTCACACACCCACACAGTGAAAGGAAGAGTATTTCCTCATATTTCATAAATGTGCCAAGGGCAGTGTGTGTGTGTGTGTGTGTGTTTTTCATTAACACATCCTTTTTCTAAAGCCCCTAAATAAACCCTTACAGATCTTTTTTCACAAGCACCTAAACACATAAAGCAATGGTTAAACACCTTGTTTTTAAGGCTGTAGCAACAGGTTGTTAGTTTAAGTTCCAAGAGGGAACCTTCTGTAGTGCCCAGAAATAGAACATTTCAACTGTTACAGTGAAATAACCAGCTGTGTAAATTGAACAAAATAGGAACATTAGAACAATATAATTCATAACTTTGTTCCTTTCAAACTTTGATGAAACTTTTTCCTCTAGAGACCAAGAAAGGTAAACATTACACAGGTGCTGCATCAAAAGTTGTTGTGCAGTTTATTTATTACTAGTTACACTTGAAATACATTTTCTTAACTGACCTATCATGACCTTTTTGCATTCAGCGAGTTTCCAGATAGAGACGTTAGGAAAAAATGTGCAGTTATTACCTTCTTCCTGATACTCCCCAAAGTGGTTTTAATACCAGTATTGTGGTGAAGCCCTTAACTGTGAAAAACAAATTTGGATGGTACAGCACAGGCAATGTGTGCTTTTGATGGCCGGAGAAGCTACTGTGATGCTGAAAGTAGTGTGGTCTTCTTCTCCAAACAGATCCACACCACTGAGTCAGACACACACCAGAGACAGCCACTGAACATATTTAGAGGAAAAACCATTCACACCAAACAGCTTTAACACTTTCCATCCACGCCCCTGACACACACATGCACCTGATTAGAGTTTGCCAGGCCCTGCCAGACTGTTGGACAGAACTCAGCACGTGTAATGCCAGGCATGCTGTAGGCTTTGGAGTCCCGTCTGTGCCCAGTGAGGGAGGAACAATCCCAGAGGCAGACCCATCAAGATGGCCAAGCCAGAAGTTCTGGGCTTTCGTCCATGAACATCATGCTAGGTCATCTCCACAGCCAGCCCGCTGCAGCAGCTCATCAGCCTATGTATAGTTATTCACAGTATACGTGCCAGTAAAACAGCTCATCGCATAAAACAAGCAGCTGAGGAAGTTGAATGTAAGGAAAAAAAAGTTGGAAATCACAAGGCAGATGTGAGCGGCTTATTAAGAAAAAAATAACAGAACACAGATGTCCGTCTTCCATCACTTAATTCCCTTTCCTCCTCTGTGCAAAACAAGGGGTGTTTCTCAATACTGAAATGAAATATCTAAAATATGCAGTATAGTCATAATTACAAAGTTCTTGGTGTAAATATTGGACGCAGGGATATTTTATGAACGATATAAGAGAAAATATCCATTTGAAAAGGATTATTATACAATATTCCATACTTCCAGTATTAGTATAGTCAAAAAATTGTTAATATATAGTATTTAGACCTTGTGCTGTCAAACAGTATTATGTATGCTATTATAAATTTGAAATTTGTTTAATTATTAACTTTTTGTTTAGGTGAAGAGTTTGTTCAAGGCAGCTAATAATATTATATGACCAACCTGGCAATGGTTTGTTCATTTATACAGCAAAGTGTTACAATATTGATTCAGGTTTACTACTTTCCTGATGGTTCAACACAAGAACAGGATTCAGAGTGACAACCTTCAGGTAGCAAGGCAACCAACTTGCCATCTGCTGCAGCAGAGATTTAGTTATAATCGAATAGGAAATGACACGAAGTACTTTTTTTTTTTTACCACAAAATGATCATAAAATGATTATAAAACAGTTGTCATGGCAAACTTGGTGTGTCTTGTATGAATCTATTGTATAGATTCCCATATATACCCATATATTGTCTATTGTATAAGTCTAATTCCAGCTTTTTTTTCCACTATTGTACGTGTGCTACCAAAAAGGAGCTTGACTGTAGCATACCACCAAGTACCTCTAGCTAGCTTGAGCACCCTAGGCTTACAGGGTCATCCTGGGTTTTTTGAAAGCACTCGCTCTCCCACTGCGACAGCACAGACAGCCGAAGATACAGAAACATCCTGAGGCATGAAGAAAAAAGGAGCAAAAACTCCTGAGACACCACCATTCTGTCAGTTGTACTTACCCCACATGCTAGGTGGAGACCACCACCCTGTCTGCACCCTGCACCATTTGTTCCAGCTTGCGCTCCTGTACCGCCTACTCAATGGGAAGCACAGGGGCTGTGGCCTGGCACTTTGGGCCCTGGGGAGAGGGCCTCACATAAATAAATATAGGCTTGGGATAACCACTAAGTGTTTAAAAAAAAAAAAAAAACAACAATGCTGGCTGCCATACCTCTGAGCTCAATGGCTTCCTTGCTCGCAGTAGAGCTGGAATGACTTCTCAGAACTCTCCCATTTAACGGCTGCAGTTCCTGTAACAACTGGTCTGGACCAATGGATGAGGAAATGAGTCGCGCTTGTGTCATCACCCGGTTAAAAGGAGTTGGCCCAACCCTCTTCATAGGAAAAAAATCAGAAAAAAATGTGTTTCTGAAAGGCATAGCCCATATTAGGAAACACTGAAGCATCGAATCCCATGAGCGAAGAGAAATGCAATAACCCATCCCTCATAGGGTGAGCAATTCCATCACCAAGGTTTCATTCTCTATCTCTGCTTGAATTGTGGCGACTTAAAAAATGATCAGTCATCAGAATTTTTCTCTTAAGCCTCACACTGAATACACTTTGTTCCTGTGCTACAAACATTACAGTTACAAATCTTGGAAAAGAACTTTTTGATGTTACTTTATTTTTAGCAGCTTTTTTTTCCTGTTACCTTTTTTTAAAAAAAAGTGTTGTGGACCAAACATGACCTGTATTTTCATACCCAACCATTAATTGGCTGTAAGACTAAAACTATTCAAGGTAGGAATAGAGTAGGAATGTGGGAATGGATTAATTCAACTCTTTTCTACAATGTTTACAGCACTGTTTGTGTGTTTCAGTGATTAATGACCGGATAACATCGCACATGCATGTAGTATAAGTTAGTCTTCAATAAATCAATTGGTACCGAATAGTAATTTGTGGATGTGATGCATTTTTATTTTCAGCTGTTTAAAAATACTGTAGCTCATAGTTCATAAAAATGTTGAGGGCGTTACAATAATTTTTAAAATTATAGCTACCTCCGAGACTTTTACTGAACCTACCAGCAAAAAAAAAAAATCTCTGTTATTATGGTTTTATTGATTGTCTAGATAATGAAGAAAGTCAAAAGAGGCCACATGCTGAAGAAATTCATGAGGTGGTCAACAGCTGCCTAAGCGATGTGATTGTATTGTGAATGTCATACATTTTTTTTGAAGAAATTGTCATTTTAAAGTACACCTTTGATGTTAATGCTGCCGTGAGTTAAAAGATAAAAGTCTTGACACAGAATGGTGTCCGATCCACATCTCATGTACTGTTTCTATGATAGTCTCTGGACCATTTTAATGCTGCACATTCTGTGTAGATCATGGAAATGGAATAAATAAATGAAAGTCATTGCAAAAAGCCATTCATTTTCCTAGTTGCTTTTATGATGCATTGAGGAGGACATGTTTCATAATAATGTTTAATGTTCATCTATATTCGCTGGAGTCCCCTGCTTGCCTCTCTCTCCACATTCACTAACAAAACGTCAAGCTCATTCACAGAACCTACTGTTCTCCATTTTGTTTTTGTAGGATGTTCCCACTGATAGCTCACTTGCTTAAATTTAGGGAAATTCCTGCACTTCCACACATTTATTCTTCGAATGTTTACTAGAATGGGGTTCACAATAAATGACTGAAGTGTTTCATTTTGTTTTGCTTCAAAAATTAATAATTCAAAGGAATTCCGGAATGTCTGGACACCCTTCTGTAACTTATTAGGCCGTGGTGCATGTTCACACCTGCAAAACATTAAAACCCATTGTACTTTTGCCCCGGCCTTATGCACGTGGATGTATTTGCTTCTTGGTGTACAGTTTCTGTCTTGCTGTGACCCAGTGCTGTTCATTAAACTCATTTATACAAGTCATTTATTTTATTACTATCTTAGACAAATATAATAGGTTTGACAGAACTCAAGCAGAGAAATTACTGCAACTACTGCATTTCCCAAAACAAGTCCTTAAATCTAAAACACTTATTTAAACTACATTTAATCTAAAACTTAAAAAAATGTTTTTATAATAAGAAAAGCTATATTTTTCTGGTGGTTATTTTTATAAAACATCATATTTAATTAAGGTTCAATACAAATAAATAAGATTTATACCATACATTTCACACATGGGTGCGTCATCAGTGATGTAACCTGGAGTTACGGGGTGTCTCAGGTCTTTTAACATCAGACACCATCACCCAGGTGAACCAACCAGGGTTGGTCAGGCCCAGACCTGCATCCAGGCACCACTATGTTGAATCTCCAGCTAAGCCCTCCTGATCCACAGCCACCTACATGCCCTTTTTGCAGCCTCAGTAGCAACTTTTATAGCAACATAGAAAAGGCCCTACAAAGACCTTCTTGCAAAGCCGCTGCAGCTTACTTCAGTGGGCACCTACTGCATTTTGAAGAGCACTCCTTGTCCTACGTTCCTCGTACCCTAACATCATTCTCTTACTCACCTCTTCCATTCTTCCTTCCAAGGGAACTGTAAACTCCAATAATAACTTGCTTAAACGCTTCAAACAGCAGTACACTATCTGACCACAGAGAAGAAGTGCTGTAAGTTGGACTTAGCTCTTAATGTTACCACTTTTAGGATTAGCTAGCAGCAAATGAACACAAAAAATTTTGACACAAATTGCCTGATAACATTTTTTGACATAAATTAATCAAAAATGTTTTTTTTAAAATGGTACAGTATCACAATTGCAACGTATATCGTTTTGGTCACTTTTATCAAGTAGTAAGTCAAAGAACATACAATAACCACAACTTCATGTTACATTTTTGACACAACAGATTTTATAATATAAATTAACCAAGAATATAAATTGTAAAAATTGTGCACAATCACAATTTCAATGTGCAATGTTACAATTACTTTTGTCAGGCAGAAATTTGTCAGATAGAAAGACCATATAAAAACTTTAACCTAATGTGACAAGAAAGTTTCCAAAATAATTTTTATAATGAAGAGTCCCGGAATTCTTAAACTGTTTCCTTCAAAATCTTTCAGTGATGACCTTCTTCAAGCGCTAATCTGGCATCACAGTATATGCATAAATAAATGTTTAACATTTTCACTTACATACCAAAAGGCTGGTTTTTGAAAGTTTTTCATTTTATCTACTAGTATAGAAATCAATGGCAGGTAAAAAAAAAAAAAAAAAAGAATTTTACAGTTTAGTCAAAATAATGCACCTCCCCAAATTAAATCACAGTGTGTGCTATTTAAAAGGTGGAATAACTGATTCTAATTTTGCTAATTTTTCCTTAAAAGGAATCTACAGTATTTGGCTCATTTATAGTACATCAGTGTGTGAGTGTGTAGAGTGTGTGCGGTGGTAGTACTCGTGTGTGTGAGAAACCGCATCAGCACCAGTGTGTATAAGTGTGTGTACAGTGAGAAAATCCTTCAGCTTCATGATCTTTACATACGCTCTGTGTGTGACGTCCCAAAATCTCCTGCATTTTCAAGCCTTGTTAGAGACTGAATTTAAAATGTTTGAAGTGATAAGTAACCTTTTTGGAGTTGAATGAACTTGGCTAAGCAAAAACCTCACTTAAGATGAGAAGTACCTGTGTGTCAAATTTCAAATCTTGAAAAACAAAGCTGTGCATAAAGAAGAAATAAACAGACAGAGTGTGAGCTTTACAGATAGAGATTATTTTAACTATCAAACATTTTTGTTAATAAATTTAGTTATGTTTTAATCATTTTGATTCCTGTTTGTTTTTTTTGATCGAATGAAGACAAACCATTCCATTTTGCTACAGGAAGAGTTCCTGTGACATAATAAAGAGCCACAGCATGTGAGGATATTTCTTCTCCTTTTCCATACGGTCATCTGTAAATCTGATCAGATGCCACATATTTTCCAAAAGGGAGGATTGAAAATGCAACAGTCCACACTATGCCGACAAATGTGGAACTGTGGTTTGAATTATGTGAAGCTGAGTAAGACTGAGTTCATGATGCAACATTAAAAATCACAGTGGGATGCCATGGGAAAATTGAAACACTGGCGCACACGACTTGTTGTACAGTAATGTGTGTTTTATGTGATATATAATTGCCTTAAATTTGGTGACTTGAACATAAAGAGAATAACAGTCACTCATCTTCATCGATGACTTCTCCTGGAGGTGGATTTGGGGTGCTATGTAAGTCAGGGTTCACCCTGGATGGGACGCCAGTCTATTACAGGATAGCAACACACACATACAAAGGTTATAAATAGATTTGCAAAAGAAGGCAAAGTTCCATTTTGAGTTTTTTTGCCCTGTATCCACCCGTCCTCCAACCCCTTTAATTGTTTCTCACCATCAGCGGGGACAACAGACACAGTTGCTCCCCTCTGACACACAGCAAATCTCACAATGCTTTTTTCTTTACCTTATTTGAGTACCCAGTAAAAGCTGTTAGCCTTGTTTTTTAATTGTTATGTGCATCGTTTTTTTTAACAGTTTAACTTTTTAAATAAACATATTTTTTGAATGCCCTTGACATGTGAAATGTCCTGTACTGTACTTACTGTAGTATGCATTATAAACATGTAACTGGTGTTTCCAGTGTTTATCATGCAGAAGTCTTTGCCTGATGGTTATATAAATTTTTTCTTGGGCTTTAATTCTTGGGCTGGGAGCGCATTATTTATTTGCCCGTTTGAAATAATGGGAAATAGGTATTTGCTTTACAAATTTCGGTATCTGGAATTTTCAGGGATGAACAAGATTTGGATCCCGAGAGATTACTGCATATTTGAAACCCACTTACAGTGACAGAAATGAATAGATTGCCTAATTTTGAATAAATGTTTCATGATCCACATTAAATAGGCAGCTTTTTGTATGTTGAGTTTATTTTTCATTCATTCCTTCTTTGATATTGTCATATATTAGCGCACATGCCAGGCACCAGTTTTACTGCTAACGTCTACTTTGAGGTTGATGTACAGTGACTCACTGAATATGACTTTTGTAAGTGATTGGAGCTACATTCAGTAAAGGACCTGAGAGATGCACTCCATCTCCTGAATCTGTCCTTAAGGGGTTGTGATAATGTACTGCATTAACTGTACAACAAATACACTACACATTTCTATAACCATTTGTCCAACTCAGGCTTACAGTGGTCTGGAGTCTATCCCAAAACCAGAGGGTAGAAGGTGAGGTGCAACCTGTATGTTAGTCCATCACAAGGCAGTTTAACACTCATTCCACTCACACCTATGCATACAGAGCAATTTAGATTTTCCCAAGAAATACACCATTTTTGGAATGTTATATTAATCTCATAGGCAACCCATGTGAACATAACACCGAAACTTTGCATAGACTGAACCAGATTCAAACCCACATCCAAACTCGCAGCCCAAGAGCCGCCAGTTCTGCCCGCTACACAATCGTACCAACTCGTATTTGTCATTCCTGCAGGAAAAAAAACTCATGATGAAAAAGCCTACTTGTAACATCTCATGGTTTCACTTTATCACAGACTTCAGAGAAACCAGTAAAACTAGAGTCATAAATTAAACTTCACTCCCCGAAACCCTTTTCCCAAACTTCAGCCAAGACAACCGAAGTAAAGGGCCACAACCAGTCATACAGCAAAGCCTTTACTTCTGTGACAAAAATATGCTAAGAAAAAACAAAAAAATACCCAGAAGTAAATACAATAATTAAAAGTTAGAGGATAATTAAAATCAGCTCTGTAAGGGAAACAGTTTTGTCATATTGGTCATATTTTTAGTTTAAACAGATGGGCCAGAGTCATACAAACCAGAGGAGTAGGTCAAACTGATTATAGCTTTAAACTGACACATAAAGCCTCTGTTAATATGTTTAGTCAGCTGACAAGTGCATAAAAATGCATTTTATCAAAGAACGGGGTGATGAATCAAATGCTTGAATGTGCGAAATCTGAGTCAATGGCAACGCTGAGCTAAAATATGTCCTTTGTGAAAAGGTTTGAATGCGCTAAAAATGGGAAAATTAAAGCAATGGACGTGCCAACGAGAACTGTACATGAAGGAACGAGGACGTCTCAAGAACTGAGTCTTTTCACCAAATGGGAGACAGACACAATGACTTTTCCTAAAACGCTAAACAATCACACGAGACAAAACAGCTCTGTTTTTTATAATTTAGTTTTAATTTTGACATGATGGTTTTAACTATTTATTGTAATGGTTTTAGAAGTTTTTTAATAAAGTTGGAGATGATGAATGAAGAGATTACAACTGTCATGTTGGACAGTTTGGTGATGCTTGACGTAGTCAAAAAAAAGACAACAGAGCTGAAGAAAGGTATTTTAGTTTTGCTAAATGAGAAGGATCCTTCACGGAGCAATGTTCTTTTTATTGTGATTCAAATGTACAACTGAGAACAAAATGTAGTTTCTCCTGGACCGTGGTGCACAATACACCAAAGAGACACAACTGAGGGGGTTGGTAGAAGATAAACAAATAAAAACATACTTGCATACCTACATAGATACATAAATAAAAAGATGAAGATAAATAGTTAGATGAATAAGTGGCTATTTACAGTAAATGATGCAAAAGTGGAGACAGTCAGTAATGATGATGGTGATGATACAGTGGGATGGTGGTCAGTGGTGGTGATGATGACCAGTTCGTATGCTGTTCAGAGTCCAGCTATCTAACAGCCTGTGGGAAAAAGGCTGCTCCTGAATCTGGTGGTTTTGGACCCGCACTTCCAATGCCGTCTTTACAGGCAGCAGTGGTGTAAGCAGACTGTGCAGACTGTGCAAGGGGTCCCTGCTGATGATAAGAGCTCTCCTGACACACCACTTGTAGGTGTTCTGTGGCTCCAGATGTCCCCTCAAGTTGACGTCCTTTAGTATCCTTCAGTAATGAGGTCAGTAATAAAAATGAACTTACCTGGCTTCACTATAATCAGGAGTTCCGCATGTTTCTTGGGTTTTTAAGGTATATAGTATAAATGTAAAGTAAAATGATAATCTCTGTGTCTGTAAAGCGGAATTTCTGATAGCCTGTTTTTTCTGTCCGTCCGTTATACACAGCTTTGTTTTTCAAATCACAGACAGACACAGCTACTTCTCTCCCTAAGTGAGGTTTTTCTATAGTCAAATTCATTAAACTCCAAAAAGGCCACAGACTATCTTGAAATTTAAAAATCTGGTCATTGCCAAGGCTTGGAAATTCTGCCTAAAGCGGTCCTACTTCGGTTAGAAACTTTGTTTTGCATTAAACAAAGACTGCTTGCACAGTTTCTTGAGTTTTTGTCTTAGGGTAAGGGGTGGAATATATGTATATTTATATATATGCATGTCATGGTGAGACAGGGAGTAATGCTGCCACCTCAGCACCGGGGCAGTTTGGGTGTAGGTTTTGGATCTAGCCCAGTCTGTGTGGAGATTGCAAATTTTCCATGTCCTCAGGGTACTTCTGTTTCCTCTCACAGTCCAAAGGCCACAGGGCAGAGCAGCAGCTCAGCAGGGACTGATAACATGGTTGTGGGTAGTTTGTTCAAATTAAGCCCCAGCTCTATCTATGTGTAATGACTCCCACAGTCCAATGACATGTATTTCATGGTAATAGATCACCCCAGATTGCCTACAACATGTGAATATGTGAGTGAATGTGTGTGTTTGGCTACTCTGCAATGGACTGGTATCCTATCCAAGGTGTAGCCTCTTAGCCTAGAGTTGCCATGAGCTGACGACAAATGCCTAAAATGTGACATTTCGACAATATAGTATGTATATATTTTGGTCTGTGAATATTTTTGGGACCCCAATGCCTGCCACTGCAGGAATTATACAAACCCTTCCATAGATCACTGGAGTTGGTGAAGTTAAAAGTTATTTCTTGCAGGATGACTTGTTTTTTAGGTACTGTATATGAAGATATATAAAGTACAATCTGGCTAATTAATTTTTAAATTTTTGTAAAATGTTTTTCTTTCTGAATTCTACTTGTTTGTTCATATTTTAATGTCACGCTCTTAGTGTCCATTGTCTCTCAGCACTAGAAGGCACTTTTTTGTCCTAGGAGGACCTCTGCATGCACTGACAGGCACTTTAAGAAAGGGTGTAAAGCGAGATTTACTGAGAAAAGTTTTATGTGACAAATTCCGCTTACTGCATGGACATTAAAACTGCTGTGCAGTGCAACTGGTCATTGGTGGACTGTTTGCATTCAGTATCAGGTCTGTCTTGAGGAACAGCAACCGTTTGCACTGTGTTCCCCGTAGACAGGAAGTTACTGTAGACAATGGACAAGGATGCAGACCGCAGACCCACACTGACGCATTTCGGAAGACCCCCAACAAGCTACTTGTACTTTCAGTCAGTGTCTCTGTGGTCATGTGCCTGTCAGATGTGACAAGGGTTTGTTGCTAATAACTTTAAGATGTTTTGTCAAAACTTTAACCAAAGCTTTGATGCCAGGTTTTCTGGACTAAAGATAAAATGTAAAGCTACTAGTATTCTAATCTTTACATTTAATTAAAGTGAAATAACTTTCCAGAGAAGCAGATGCTGTCAATGTCGTTATTTTTTTAAACAAAGAAGCGTTTCATAAAACATGAACATCTCGGTGGCAATTTTTTTACAGTCCAGTTCCTGTATTCCTATATTTAGTATATGCAGCATTTTCTATTGCAATTTCTATTTTGTTAAAGTCGCACAACTAATTGTTTTAGCTCCTTCATCATATTATTTGATTTTTGTCTCTTTTGACATGATTATAGAAATGGACCATTTTGCCTATTTTTTTTTTCTGCAGCAAGGTGGCCTGTCAGTTATAGAATGTGACGGAACAAATCCCGGTACGTATGAATAGCCCTACTGTAGTAAATTCAACCCGCTTTGACAATAAAAAAGTGCTTCCCCTCTACATCTACGTTGTGCATCAATGGAGACTAACGCTGATTTTAGATGGCAGCTGTTTTTATTTAAATTATCTTTAATTTACACGTTATATGATGTGCAATATGACCCAAACACACTGTAGCTCTCTAGGACCACAGCAGGCCACCAAGTTTAGATTTCAGCTGAGGTGGGAATCCTAACATAATTTTCCTGCTTATGTTTGAGAAAAGAGGTAAACAAAAGTCATAAAAAACACTGTGTTTTATATCTATTTGACACTCCCTTATTATTGCATCAGTTTCCATTAACTCTTTCATGTCATGTTCATCTGGAGGCCACCCATCCTTCACCTGATCTACACATAACCACATTGCACTCAATATTACTCACCCCATGATGTACCCCATCTGTGGTGAGGTGTGTCTGCTGAGGTCTGCAGCAACATATTGTCTCTGGGGGGTAGAGAAGTTGGTAGAAAAAGACTATATGTGCAGACAGACCCCATGAGGCAAAACAGTCATCCCATGACTATTCACCACCCGTCTGACTGCCACACAGGGAGCAGTCAGTGATGAGGTGAGGGACCACGGGTGGGTTGGGGGGATGTGGACTGATGCTTAAACTTGCAGATCCTGGAAGGGGGTCCAAGGACTTCATGACACATGCCTGCTACTAGCTATTTGGGGCAGGAAATTACAAAAGAAGCTGGGGGGTATTGGTTTCTAATGAATAAAAGCCAAGAAAGATCGTCTTCCTGTTCTTGACTGATATGCCAGACTAAATGAACTCGCAGCCAGGAACCACAGTTTAATGCATCACTCTTCAGAGACATTTACAAATGTAAACATTGTGTTCAAAGGCATTCAGAGTCTTGGGCCGTCTGGAATCTGATTAGTCACTGTACCAGACTGGAAAAGGCACAAAAGAGAGGAAGCAAATGAGGTTCAGCCTAGATAATTGTTCAGTCTTCAAAATTATTTCTCATCTGCTCACAAACGGGGAAAATTGGATAATCAGCAAGATCTATGCACCTGAATTTTAAAATCCTTTGCATAAAACTTATATGTGTCCTTTAACGGTCAGAACCCACTGTCTTAAGATGCTGCTGTTTAGATCATACTGTTTTTACTGGTTAAATGCAGAATGACTAACTAGTACAGTAAGAGAAGCAAGAAGTGTAATGATTGTTGTTGTGGACATATAATGTTAAGTAGTGTTCAAGCCTTGGGAAACACTCTGCTGGAAAATCCTTGTAAATGATCTGATCCTGAACTGCAGTTATTCAGTTACACACACCCATGCAAACATGACAGTATAAATAGGTGAAGCTGTGAACTGATTTGAATAAAAGTTCCAGGTATATAATAAGAAATACTCAGCTTTTTTCTATTGAAGCAAAAGGCTGTACATTACTAAATTAAGATTTTTTTCCTAAACTTTACACAGTGAATAAAATCCACTTTTCAAAATGAAATATGTGATTTATAGTACAGTAGGTTGAGATAACTTTATCTGTATATGCTTACAGAGTCCTATTTTCTTTTAGGTAAGAAAACTTCCATATAAGGTTAACAGATATGGTGAACATTCCAACATGACCAGTTCAATTTCAGAACTCTGGAACAAGAAGTAAATCTCTTCAAAATCAGTATATGACAGATTTTTTTTTTCAAAACATCTGGTTGCCTGAATGGTTTTCAGCTCATCGCATCACACCAGCCATGGTTCCCATGGACATGGATACACACAGCTTATGTTTTGGTCACCACAAAATGAGATTTGTTCATTGTTCTAATGACTCACCAAAAACTTTTTCATTAGGTCCATTTACATGATGGACACATTGCAGGAAAACCCTCGTGACATCTACTCATTCAGCATTATTTAAAATTTTTTTTTGCCATATTTTTCGTAAAAAATGAGCTAGCACAAGCACATAAAAGACTTGAAAATGGACATATCGGTCACATTCAATGCAGCAATTTAATTATGAAGAACATGTCATTTTTACTTCTTAAAATATTATTGAACTTTTCCTGGTGAAACCCCCTCCGTGTTGATTTCTGAATGTGATTCTGAATGTGTTAAGATTAGTTTAGTTTGATAAGAAACACAGGGCACAAATGATACCCCACAAAGTAACATGTTGGGATCCAGCAAGCTGTAAGTGCTCTGTGATACACTGATAACCAAACCAACCTTTCATCAATCGAAAATACAACACAGATGTTTTCACTGTATGTGAAGCAACTGACTTTTGACAAGTATGATCACAAGTTAATCATGAGTTAACCTGTACTGCTATCAGCGTGAATAATAATGATTTAAATATGAAACTATTAAAGCATTTAATTGAACTGTTTTTAATGATTAGGAATATGTGTAGTATCATGAATATTTGCACTTATTTAATTTACCAGGAGATCATCATACAATTTTAAAATTTGGAAATGTAGCTTTTTGAAACAAATCTTATAGTTTTCTACAACATTTTGTAACTTTGGGCAGCCGTATACTGTATGTATGTAAAGCATGGTGTTTTTTATTGGTAAAAAAATGTTTCAAGCACCATAAACTGCTAAATTGTTTTATTATCTCTAATTAAAATGTGATATATTGTAATATAATCTATTGTCTGGGATCTTATTAGTCATGAAAAAAGAACATTATCAAAAAAATGATGATTATGATTAGGTAATGCATAGTATAATAAAGAAAATCTCAGTATACTTAAGATTTTCGTTATAGCTTGTAAGATCCAGGTGAAAAAGTAAAAAAAGTTTTTTTAAATTGCCCTTGTTAAAAAAAAAAAAAAAAGCTCAACAGCCACTAATACAGATATGGCATTAAATGTAGACAATTTTAACATTCTGTAGGAAAACTTTTTAAACGTTAGTAAGAGTTACATGTACAACTGGGCATTTCGGGATGTCAGGTTTATGTGCAGCTTGTATTTTTTCGCAACAGTAGTAGCAGTCTTATTAGAAGTCTGCTAATTTTTGTAATAATATTTAGAAAGTAATATCACATTTTACGTATTTGTAAAATGGTTAACTGGTTTCCCCGACTTGAGGCCTTTCACTTTTGCGGATAGTGTGGAATCTCCACGCGAAACCATCCTTTGAAATTCACGCGCACTCAAAAGAGGAAGAATTGCGTGGAAAAAAAAAACACTTCAGTAGAACAATCAAAAATGTTTCAGTCGCCGAGATTTTTTTTCGCTGTGTTTTGTTTATTGACAAGACAGAAACGAAGCGTTTATCATTTCCTCTCCAAAGTATTAACCGTTCATTTACTGCCGTTACATTTGAATAGAAACACGTGGGCTGCGGTAAAACTGAAATTAACACGAGAAATTCTGTGCCTGCCGTGTAATTTAGACGTTAGTGATGAATCCAGGTTGTTTGTTTTGGATGTTTGCTGTACAGGGAGTGAGGAACCACCTTGACCCGCCGTGCTGAAATATCACCTGAAATTCAAGCCGATTTACAGTATTACGACCGTTTGTACGGCAGTTATATAAAAGTAACATCTGAAATCGAACCGGTGTGAATAAGTGGTTGTCTCCGATATGGCGATTTCGCGTTTCTCCTCTATGTGTCTGTTTATATCACTATACAGTTATTTTATATCACACAAAGAAAATATGTCCACTTTTGAATGGTGCGGTTTTACTAGAGGCCCCGCACGCGCCGGCTTATTAAACTTAAAACGAATTACAACCAATTGATGCTCGGCCGTAACTTTACTGTGTATTATAAGGCAAATTAAATCAAGGCATCAGTAAAAACAAACAAGTCTTTCTAACTATACGGTGTGTGTGTGTGTGTTTCCCTGAAGGACATAGTAGACACGTTGGAAACGGCAGAGAACCTGGCAAAAGACGCACCGTGTTAACGACGCGTCGTGTTGCGTGTGTGTGTCACTCAGCGTTTCACACATCACGGGGATTTTGCACTTTATACGACACACGACGTGTTTATTACTTATTACGCTGTATTCACCGGAGTGGGACGAACCACCGATCACCATGCTGCTGTTCAGGCTACTAACGCACTTTATTGTATGTCGTCTTAGTGATGAAAGTTTCAGAGATCGAGTCCTTCATAACGGTGAAACATAACCAAAACACATCACAAATCAAAGCAGAGTAAGTTTGCCCCGCAGTGATTAAAAGGCAGGCTATTCCGCTTTGAGTCACTTCTGTTTAAAGGATTTACTGGAAAGAAATTAAGAGCTGCGGGGGGAGGGATTGCAGGGAAAACACGTGGGCAGTCTCAGCCAATCAGAGCTAAGAGAAGGCTCGCGACCACACTGGCGGACAGTGAACGGTAGGCAGTGGGTGGACGGCAGGTCTGGTCCGTGCGGTGTCCGTTTCTCTCGCGAAGGACAAATTTAAAAATTCACTTTGCACTGTGATCAGAGACATTTTATGGGCTTATGAGTTATTATGAGTACAAGTAACATTCCACTTATTTAGCTTTATTTTCAAATCGCCTAGCTAAAGAGGTCTACATCAAAATGTAAATGGAAATCTAGCAGCGCCAATCCTCAGTGGAGCTATTTAAATGCGCTGATACTCACAGCCTGTGCGTCAGGTTAACATGTAAACATTTAAATTCCACCCACAGCAAAGGCAACATGTGAATGTGTTTGGAGAATCGCTGCACTGACAGCTGCTTCAGCAGAAATGCGTTGCTGAGACATTTAATGCATTGCAGTATCATGGTATTAACTAGTAATAATAACAACAATAAAACGTTACCAAGTTACCATAATCCCACTGTTTCAGACTTGCAACTCCGAAAAGCATATCCAAGAAAAGTAGCCCTACTGAGACATGATCTCAAGTTGTGTCATGTTCTTGCATGTTGGGGATCTTTATACACAGCCATTATGGAAAAGGGAGAAAACTGAATTCAAGCTGTACATACATATTCAAGCTGGTATAACTATTGCCTTTTTGTCGAGTGAAAGCTGCATCTTCTGGGCATGTAACAGTGCTCACAGCAGAAGGGAAACGGAAGTGGCACAATGTACGTTCTCTGAAGTTGCACAAAAAAAAAAAAAACATTGGCAGTTGCAACACCAGAAAACAGGATTCTGTGAAAAGGGATGAATGGGCAGAAAAGAGGCTTGGGGCAAAGTCATCTGAGCTGCCATGTTTCAAAACCTTACAGGCTCTCAAAATCCCCTAGCAACAAACGGTCAACTTTTAATCGTGACTTCTTCATACTACAGAATGTACATTTTCATGGGTTCTTTATTATATTAAAACACCAAGATAACACGGTGTAATTGTTTCTACGCCACATGCAGTATTTATGTTTTCTTCTGTTCTAGGAAGGAGCTTTTTCCACATCAGTCCTCAGCCCTCACACTCCCTGTGCTAACAGGTTTCCATCAGTCTTTCTGGATCTCTGGCCTTGATATTTCCCTCGTGACTCTTCCGTCATAACACCTTGCTGGTTTGTCCCTAAAGCCGTTGGAATGTCTGAGGTGCAGGGAAACCCAGATGAGTAGGTGTGTGTACTTTTGCTTCTTTTTTTTCAACATTTTTATTTTTAAATTTTACAAGGGGAAAAAACTATTGACCAATAGAGAAGAAACAGTGAACAAAATTTATTTTTACATAAAAACAATCCCCAACCCGCCCAACCTCCCTTAAAGTATAACCTAGCAGTTAACAATGTTTTAAAAAATACTCCAAAAATGTAATTAAAAAGTAAAAAAAAGGGTATAAATACAAAGCACATAGACATGCCAAACATGAACACAAGCGCTTTGAGGGAGATGGGAATTTCAAACTGGAATGGAAAGAATATCTAAGTATCTCATGGGTCTGACAAAGCTGTGTTTTGAAATATAAGAACAGACACTGGCAAATACTGCAAAATTCCAAGGAGTTCCACAATGTGTTTCTTATCTTTTCCATTTTGAAAAAAGTACATCAGGTCTTTGACACAATGCCCATAGAAAGGGGTGGGATGCTATTCTTCTAACCTTTTAAATGAGGTGGCAAGCTAGACGTTAGGGTGCAACTGTTGCACGACGGATCTACATCAGAGTAAATCCTCATCACTGTGGGTTTAGCCATGTACAGATGATGCTCTCTCAATGTGGATCAGAGCAGGGCAAAAACAAACAGAGGAGGTGTGTTCTCTGCTGAGACCAGCTGGCAAGATCTGACAGAGTTTCTTGCCAATCTTTTTCCCCAGGCATCTTTTATAGCAGTCAAAGGACACAGATTAACTCCCTTTAAGTGACTGTATGTCACAAAAATGGCTTGTTTTCTTGTAGGACCTCGTTCAAAAACCAAATCAAATGGGGCACAGAAGGAAGGGTGAGTAAGTGAGGGATTAAATTCCAAACAAAATATCATAGTTGCAAGTGTTGGTGAAAAAAAAAATTGTTGGAATATTAAATTAATTAGATAAGTGATAAACAGAGCAAGAACTGACAAATCACTGAGAGACCTCTGAGGCTTACTGTGCTAGATTTACAGTGCTTTTTTCTCATTTCTTTTTTCTCATTCTCGCCTTTATCTTTTCTTTTTTTGTTTCTACTTCTGAATTTCTTCTTCACTTTCTACTTNAGTGCTTTTTTCTCATTTCTTTTTTCTCATTCTCGCCTTTATCTTTTCTTTTTTTGTTTCTACTTCTGAATTTCTTTCCNTTTTTCTCATTCTCGCCTTTATCTTTTCTTTTTTTGTTTCTACTTCTGAATTTCTTCTTCACTTTCTACTTCACGTTTCTATTGCGAAACATCACCGGTTTGCAGGAATTCTATTTTACTGGATAAGTTTTTCTAAGATGTCAGCCCATCAACATTTGCGCAGGAGACGGTGCACTTCAGAGTGGGGCATTTTTGTAAATTATACTTATGTCAAAGTCTCCATGTCCATCTTCTGCCTGGCACCATTTTGATGATTTTTGCTGAAATTTCAGCCAACCCATTAGTTCCAGGGTTATGAGGACATGAAGCTTGGTGGTTATAATTTCCATGACTTGCAAAGAATGTTTTAACGCACATTATGCCTTTCTTGGCTGTTGCTCTTTTTGTTTTTCTAGCCACTACAGTTCAAAGACTTCTGAATATAAGTGTGGCAGCCCTGAAATGTCCTTTTACAGTGTGCAATTCCTTATGCCCTTTGTTTCTGAGATAATTCTATTCTACAGTTTGTTTACTATACTATTTGTCTACCGCTGCAACTTTTTTTAAATTTAGCTGAAACTTCTTTGAAAACAACTTTTAATTTTGAGCTACTTTTTACTCATTTACAGAGCTGGGTTATTCATACTGTAGCAGCTCGAGGTAAAATACTCCACTCAAGGGTACAACAGCCAGAGTGGGGATGCCAACCTACGTGTGTCGAGATGAGGCACCAGATGTGATGCCCCAGGACAGGATCCCCAGTTATAGCACTGCCACTGATTCATTTGGAAAATTCGTGAATTTCTAAAATCTGGCCTTTTACCTGTAAGGCAGGTAGTTGTCAGATTAATTGAAACATTGATTAGCTGTAACTTTTTAAAACACAGCAGAATATATTTAATAACAATCAGGAAAAGGTGCCAAAAGCTTTATGTTATGCCTGTAGCCAAATTACACTGGCTGTCTGTGAGTTTTAGCATAAATTTTACATTTTTAATGCTCAGAGATAATGCAATATTAAAATTTAAAAAATCCTACAGTGTAATATATAAGTATATCTGGCAAAAGCTCTGTGGCCTCTAATTTTAGTTCACAGTCTAACAACATGTTTTATGTTTCAGGTAAGTTGCTGTGTTTCTGCCTTTTAGCTGCTGTGTGTGTGTGCGTGTGTGTGTGTGTGTGTGGTTCTGTGATTGGATCAGCACATCCACACAGCATTCTGTCCCCATCCTCTGACCTCTTCTGGTTTACAAAGATCCAGTATCGACAGTTGTGGTATTTGAGAGGAAAATAAAAGATAAGACACGACAGGACTTTACTGATCCCAGCACAGAAACTCACTGTATAGCAGCTGAACAAATAGGACACATAGCAGAAGACACTTGTAATAAACAAAAGAATAAAGAAATAAATCACAAAACAAAATAACAAAATAAATAAGTAATAGTAATATGGGCCCTTGTGTGTCATTATGGTGGTGAATGGCTGTTGGTAAGGAGGACCCAAGAAGCTGCACCCAAGATGAATTACCTGGTGGCTGAAAGAGCTCGTGCTGATCACTTCATATGGGGGATGTAAGCCACTGTCCACGGTAGACTGTAGCTTCCTCCTCATCCTGGTTGCTACAACAGCCTCCACTGAATCAGGGCTCTGACTAATGACAGAACCTGCTTACTTGACAAGTGTGTTGAGTCTGACCAGAAAGTGATGTTTTCCCCACGCATACCACAGTATGAAGATAACACTGACTAATAGGGTCTGATAGAACATGTAGACGATTCTGCACACGTTAAAGTGCCTAAGCCTTTTCAGAAACTCCAACCTGCTCTTCCCTTTCCTAAACAGAGCATCTGTGTTGTGTGACCAGGATCACCACAGTAATGCAGTAACACCACAGGAGGCAGTTTACTGGTCCACTACTAGCTGAAAGCCAGTCGTGTGTAATATTAATGTTAGTGTTGCAGAAAAGTGTTAATAAAAGTCCAAATAGAAATGATATGCAGTAACACATCAAGACCCTTGTTTAATAATTTCAGGAAAGAAAGTTTTTTGTCCCTTTATTTGTGCCAGTATATTTGGATTAGTGTAACTGTACTTTTAGCGTCTTTTTTATACTTAGGTCTATAATGAATAGAATAAGAACCTCACAACCAGGAGCACCTAGAAGGTGGATGTCAGACAGTAAAAGATATTCTTAAGTCCTTGAAAAATGAGCAATGCCTAATAGCCAATGGAAGCGACTGCTCATGTTTTTTCATGTGGGAGAGTCCTTGCTTGTCAAGATTTTAGTGAGAAAGCGATAGTGGCGTGGTTTTCATCCACCATCAGCTTATTATCCCATAGAAATGTTATGAGAATTTGATCCTCTTCCAACAGAAATTCATCTCGGAAGAATCCCCAGGTTAAATCAACCCAATTTTGTGAGGAATAGTTATAAATGAAGGTAAGAAATGACTTTTGCATTTTTAAACAATTCGACAGCACCATCTCATGGCTCTCTGAAATAATGATGTTTGACCAATCGATCTCAACAGTTAAGTTTTCAGACATCAGGATGAGATGATTAGACTCTAAGTTTATCATGTTTAGTTTATTTTTTAAATATTTAGTTTTAATTTTCAATTAAAAAAAAATTTAATGTAGATAAAATGATAATGGATGCAGTATGATGATGTATTTAGTTAACCAAGTGTGTCCACAGTGCATTATTAGGGCGTAACATCTGACTAAAGATTTGCATATGTGTTATTCCCTGTAAGAATAGAGACAGTTTGTCTTCTGTTTTTGGGGTGATACTGACCTCTTATTGTCAAAGTGGTGTTAAACTGTCAGAAAGTTTCATTTGTACTTGTCTCAATATCATATTTACTCCACAGCCTTCTGTCACTGTTTTGTTTTATGTTTGATTCTGTAGTCTTCTACGCTTTCATGTGGGGTGTATGATTTTTTTATCTATTTATTTAAGGTTTTTAATAAAATTTTGCATGGAAGCCTAAAATGATGAGAGGTCAGAGAGGCTGAAAGTATCTTTTTTCAGAAATGGCCAAATTTCCATTAGTTTTAGGAGTTCACCTACAGCCACGTCTGTGTGGAGTTTGCATGTTGTTCCTGTGTCTGTACAGGTCTCCTCTGGGTGCTCTGGGTTCGACCCACAGTCCAAAGACCCATGTAGCAGGTTTACTGGTCAATATAAATATGTCATAGTGTTTGTGACTGTAGCTGTTAGCAAGTGAGCTTCAAGTGTACTTGCATCTAACAAACAGTAAGTTTGAATCAGTTTTGTTTTGCAGGGAGGAATTTTGACATTACTGTATATTGAATGAAGACTGATGCGTGTCAGTTATTTAGTGTCATAATATTTTAACCAATTTAGAAAAATAAGACAATCTATCTCTGGACTGAGCTGTCTCTTATGTTGCCTGCCTTTCTTTCTAGGCTGGGAAAAGTGGATCTCTGCTGTTTCTATTCAACTATATTTCAGGTTTTCAATAAGCTAAGACTATTGGTAACAAGAACATGAATAAAACCTTGAAGGTCTGTGAGGAAAAAAATTTTTTTTCCAATAATCATATTAATGCTGGCTACCCATACTATCCAATCTTTCATTGTAAATGTAAGGTACAGGGAGGCTGACAAACATGAAGAGTTGCTTAATGCTCAGCATCTGTATTGATATTAAAATCACTGCACGTTTCATGGATGTGTAGCTGGTTACAAGTGAACTTTTAAATGATATCATTTGTATATTATATCAGAAAATTCTTGCATCTAATTACAAAATAATCATATCGATCATGTCAGCATCCAAACAGTTCTGTAAGAACACAATCTTGCAAAAACTTAATATTAATCAAGGTGTTTTAATGGTTCTAAGTACAGCACAAATGTCTGAATGCTCAGCAAATGAACAGATAACCACAGGCCAGGGTTAATGCTTATTTTTTTTATTCTTTTTAAAATATTATATTCTGTTATTGTGCAGCTCATTTATTTTATGGCTTGTGATAATAGGAAGACAAAGCAAAAAGCCAGGAAAATGATGGGGAAAATGTGTAAATGACACAAATTTGAGAGAGAAATGAAAAAAGTATCAGACTGGCAAGAGACCAGTGTACAGCAAAGGTTCCCGTGGCAGAGAACATGATGTGGGCCTTAGTAGCGGCGGATGGTGTCATCAATGAACTTCCTGTAGTTGGACACCTTGGTGTAGACGGAGGGGAAGCCTGTCACACCACATCTTCTGCCGAAGCTCACCACTCCAACCAAGTACCAGTTGCTTCCTCGGTTGCACACGAGAGAGCCCCCAGAATCTCCCTGAATGCACAGAAAAACATTTTTTTCCTCAGCCACAGTAAAAATTCTATTAAAAGAAAAAAAAGTTTTGGCTTTTAAGGACTAACTTTTAATAAGAATTTATATTATCTTACCTACCTTTCATATCTGACTTTAGACAACTAAGTTGTCCTGATAAAAGTTACTGTTAATTACTGTCAATTTGCTTGTAGATCTTATTGCTGCCGCTTTTACCACAATTATTCATTTATATACCCCTTTCTCGAAATTGAAATGTTTGAAATTTAAAATTTAGTATATAATGATAACCCCCTGTCATACTCCAGCTGCATTTTTGTTGCTAAATCATAGCAAAAAATTTACTACTATTAAACTCTGACAACACTGAACCCCCCCCCCCCTTATAATTTATACAGTTTAAATGCTGAATCTTTTTTTGATAGCCTATTGCCTCAATTGCAATGTTCATTAAAAAAACCCAAGAGCATCATTTGGCCTTAGCCTTGTATTTGATCCACATGTGCATTATTAAAACCTCTTTTTATAACCCTTTTTACATACAATATACTCATTTAAAATGCTGCTTTGGAATGTGCCAGATAAAGTTGTTACCTTGTAAGGATATCTAGAAAAATGTTATTTTCAGGAATTTTCCCATTATTATTATTATGATTATTATTCTCCTGTTGCCTTAAGGCCTCATATATGTGGTCTGAAGGTGTTGTTTGGCTATGCAATATGTGACTATAGTTCCTTCTTTTAGAATAAGGTATAACTGTAAGTTTAAATATGTACACCTTAAGTTTAGAAACAATTTTGAACACTTACCACACAGACCTCTTGGCCTGGTTTACCTGCACACATCATGTTCCATGTAATATTTACTCCAATTGAAGCGTACTTAGAACGGCAAGTGTGTATATTGACTATCGGGACGTTGACTTCTTGTAACGGCATGTACATGTTCAGCGACTCTGGAAAGAAATGGCAAGAAAATCAGGAAAGGAAGAGGCCACTGAAATAACAACTTCGTCAAAGCACCCCATCCCGCCACTATATGCCTGGTCATCACTACCTACCGTCTAGGGCCTTACAATAGTTATATGTTTAAGTGTTCAGCAGACTAACATAGTAATGGGACTTTGACCTCCATTCTGTTGCAAAGTAAAGGAATCATTCAGTTTTCCTCAATACTGACAATTTAGGTTCTAATGGTATGAGATGAAGACTAATTTTGAAAACTAAAAACACCTAAGACTAAATTTAAAGCTTTCACTTCTATTACTTGCCAATTACCCTGCAATTCCATGAATTAATTAAACAAATATGCAAAGATATTAAAAACCACATTTATCGCGCCATCAGAGCACTTCCTCAAAAAATAATAGAAAACCTCACCTTTTTCCTTAGTATTTCCCCATCCAGCCACAGCGCAGGGACTGTCGGAGGACCATGTGAACTGACCATTATCCAGTTCAGGAATAGGGGAGACTAAGTTGTACTCCTTAATTTTTCTGTCCACCTTTATCAGGGCGAGATCATCTCCATCTTCCTTTCGTTTGTACAAAGGGTGGACTATTATTTTCGAGATATTATACATGTCTTGTTTTAAAGAGTTGTCATGCAGGCGTCGCACACCAATCCTCACGATGTATGAACCCTGCTGGCTAAAAAGGTTCAATCCATTATTTGGGTAACAGCAAAAAATAATCTAAATACTTGAAAGTGAAGAAACACATCAAATGTGTTTTTGTACTACAGTGCTTTACATTATCATTGGTGCTAAGGTGTGTGTTAACAGCTATGTTAAGTCTGTAAACTAACTAACACCAGGTTACTACAGTCCTTGAATGACCCTGGACTCCCTCAAGATCAATTTCCAGTCCTCTCTACCCTTTAGTAGGTCCAGTTAGTTTGTCTCTTTTAGACTTCAGGTTTAGGTAGGCTTCACAGTCTCAAGCCCAACCCCCCCAAACCAAGGAGCCACTAGGCCATTTAACGTGTTCACTTAACCCAAAACACGAGTCTTTAAACATTGCAAGGAAACTTTTAAGGCCCAGGTGCTGTGCCACCCTGACTGACAATTCCCAAATCAGTAATGCAGATTTTTTTTTCCTGATTATACTCTTTCATTATTCAGACACTCTGAGGGTTGTGTTGGCAGGATGACCAGCTGGGCCCAAGTGAACCCGAAAACCAAGGAGAGCATAGTAGTTATGTGTTATGGTGACTCTTATTAATTGAAGCAATTTTATGCTATTTGGTGATATTTTAGCATAACATCAATGGCTTTTGGTGATATTTTAGTAATTGGTGCTCAGGAATGCATTAAAAAATGTATCACTCTGACACATGTTATTTAAATGTTCCACTTCACATTCAGAAGAGTTTCACAGGAACATTCGCAGGTCTTTATGGATCATTCTTTATCTAGACCCTGTTTGTCAAGGAAGACACTGTCAGTAGCACAAGGTAACACAGCTCTGAAGTTCACCGGGACACATAAGCCCCACCATGCCAAGGGATCCATGGTTTAGTGTGATTCTCTGTATTTAAAGTAGTCACACAGTATCAGTAGAAATGTGCTAATAAAAGTCTAAAATATGTGCAACCTAAAAGACTGCAAACACTCATGACATTACCTATGCTACTCAAACTCAGCTGAATTTCTCTAGGAAGAGTAGTGCATGTCAGCTTTTACAATGATAGTAGATGAAGCTATGATGGACCTTTGCTGGCTTGCAGAAATTAACCTTCTTAGTTGCCCACACACCTATCCATGACTTTCTGATATTTTCCTTTTCCTGCAAACATACCTGAAGCAATGAGCAGCAGACAGCAGCCATCTGTTTTTGAGGAAAATGGCACCACAAACTAAGGTTGATGGGGAGGACTTCTGCACCACAGCAGCCATCCAGTTAAAATCATTAATGGTCACACCTTTTCCACCGATGATCTTGGATCGAAACTGGCTGGTCGCTGGTAAAAGAGAAGTGAAATAAAGACGGTTGGTAGAAGCATGAGTTAACATGAACACAGTGTTTACAGCAAGAAATTCATACTTAAGCAGGACTTGATGTCTATTTGAGGAGCTATTTGAGGAACTCAGGCTTTGCAGCTGATCTCTTACCTGGAACAGTGACCAGCAGGAGCATCAACGACAGAAGGTTGAAACCTGCCATGTGGAGGCTGTTGCAGTCAGTCGGTCTTCTAGAACCTGCACTTCAGCTCAGATCACACCTGCAGTCTCAGAGTTTCCTACAGAACTTATATAGACCTCAGAGAGACACTCCCATTTCCTTGCTGATTCTGGGCAGGTTTATCTGTTCATTCTTTTTAGCCCTCTTCTGAAGCACAGAAGCAGGTGGGTGTAGCTTTTCTCAAGCCTGCAGAGTACAAGTGTGTGAGAAGGTTGAATTCTGAGACACACACATTAAGTAGGGATAATGTAACAAGGCATTTTGCATATAAGTTTGCATTAGAAAGCATTACCAGAACAAATATACTAATACTAAAAAAATACAGAAATAGAAGAATAGGGTCGTGAGGTCAAACTTGGCTCTTCCCTGCTAAAGAATATGCATTTTATTAATATTTATTGGTCTTCAGACAGATTCATTCTAAGTCTTTTACATCTTTATCCCTTTATTGTTATTAAAACTGACTAAAATGACACAGCAAGAGGGTCAGTCCAGGAGCTTCCAGGACTCTGTCACCGTACACTCTAGATCCCCTAATGTTTTGTGCTGGTGACACTTTGTTTTACAGCTTGTTCTGTCTGATACATGTGATTTTAAAGCAGTTTATAATGTTACTTCTTTAAATACCTTTATGTTAGAAATATTCAGTTGAACTCACATCTGGGTCCAAGAATATCACCATTCTGGAAGTTCCATTCGCACCACCGTTTCACAATTCCGTGCATTTAATCCTCAGGTTACTTATATTCACATTTTATTTGCCTGAAAGTAAAATTGTCATTCTGCCTACCAAAGTATCTTTTTTAATATTTTCCCCCATAAAAATACGACACTTTTTTCCAAGCACCTGTAACAGTTTTTATTGGTTAGAGTGAAATGTGCAATGTAATGAACCGTGTAACTGCAATTCAAAACTATGCAAAATGAATATCTTTATAAAGTAAAAGGACTGACCCATAAATACGCTTCATCATTTGGGAATGGCTGCTCTCTACTTGCATCACTCGAGTGTTTCCTAGCAGAACTTGTATTCTCAAAATCAAAATACCGATGATTTTTCCCGTTAGATGGCAGCACTTGCTACGATTTTGCACTTAAAATGTGACATATCTGCCTTGTCTGTGCTCAGCTGTACACTTTCATGCATCAAACACTTTCATGCATTTGTTCCACAGCAGCTAAGCATCAAACGAACATTTGTGGAACATGTAACAAGTGTCTACATTTTACATTTTAAACCTAAAAAAAAATTCTACATTTTAGTGCATACCTTGTGTTCATATGATACTTAGTTAAAGAGTAATACATTTATGCAAGTGTTTTTTGACTCTTTTAGACTCACCCTGTACTTTAAAAAGTTAATAGATAAGAGTATAGAGACAAAGATCACAAGAGTGTGGGAGGCCAAACCTTTTAAATGCTTCATGGATAATAAAAATGTACAATGTACAATGTTACCTGTAACAGAAAACCAGGGTTGTGGTGCCAGAGTCTCAGAAACACAGGGTAAGAGGTAATATACGCCCTGGATGGAACGCTATTCACAGACACATTCTAGCAGAAGAAGCCCTCCTCAGGCTGTCGGGGCTGTGGGCCCACCAGCCCTTCCTCTGCTTGTGAACCCCTCACAGGCCCCAGGTGTCCCACTCCCAGGCCACAGCACCTACGTCTTCCCAAGTCCTCTGTCTCCTGCTGAAAAAGGGTAAAACGTTTGCAAAAAACAACAAACAAACATGACTTTGTAACAAGGGCAAATGTGCCATTGACAGGAAGAGACTTGTCAGTGTGGCTTGTGTGACAAAGTAGAGATGTACTCGCCTATTACGAAAAAGCTCCCCTTCGTGCTACCTGAAAAAAACTGAGCGATGCACTTCCAGAAAAAGAATCACATTTTTTATTAAGTGGTGCTATTGATTTATCGTTGGAGTGTTTAGCCCTTTTTTCAATTTTCATTATTTCAATTGTTAGATTTTTTTTCCATCAAAAAGAAAGTAAAAAAATGCTATGTAGCATTTAAGGCTACAGCCAGCAAAGCTGTTCCCTTTTTAAGGATCAGGCAGCCACATGTGGTTCATCAAAAGCCATTTATTTTAATAGTCGGTTAGAGAAATAGTGGGATATTGCAATTTTCATAGAATGCATCCCTAAAATAAAACAAAAATCTTGAGCTGAGCGCTGGTTCATGTATAGGTTTAAATGTGCTTTTTGTTTTAAGTTCTTTCTTGGCAAATTTTCTTTTTATTTCAACTTTGCTGATTTCGATCAGGGTTCAACGTACACTTTCATTCTTAGTGATGTATTGACATTATATTGTACTTGCTGATAATTCCGCTGTTCATGATAAATTCTTGTGGGTTTTTAATAAAACTCACCATTAAGTATTTGATCACCCAGTTGCTGAAGCGGAACTAACAATAAGCAGATAAAAGTTTCTCATTAAGTGTGTCACGCTTTGGTAAGTCTAGTTTGAAAAAAAAACCACTTATCATTTAACCAAGAACTTAAATAAGTGATGGGGAAATGAGGCCTCAGAAAACGTAACTTTGTCACAGAACATTTACTGTTTATATGAACACGGTAGTTGGCTGGGTTAACTGCATTTGACATGTTTTTCGCAACAATAGTAATCACTATGAAATGAGACTTGAACATTGGTCAATTTTTAAAAATATATTCTCTAATTTATATAATTTAAAAAAGGTCGGCAATGCTTTAACTAACTAACTAAATACACAAAACATATGTACGGATATCTAGGTGTTCATACATCAAAATTGTCATCAAATTATCTCCAAGGTGTCCTGGAAACATCTCTGGAACTATGCGCTTTGTACTGTGTATTTGTGCAAAACAATTACAGACATGTCCATCACGGCATCCGAGGAGAATGGCGGCAGTCTGTGTAAGAGGAGGATTTATCAGTTATAACTATTATTATCCTATATTTATATGCAGTAATTTCCTCATGTTATCTGACACGTTTCCTCGCCATGAACCCCGTGTAGATCTAACAAGCCCTGCAAATGGGACAAGTCAGTCAACATTCAGCATCCAGTTGAGGTTTGCAGAGAAGTTAGATCTTTCATTTTCATCATTTGAGTTTCAACTTAGATGTAGCTGCACTGAACAGTTTGGTGATATATAATAATGTCATTACTTTTCACCTTCTCATTGCTACACTTTCTGACCTGAGCAGTGCCGGGCAGCTCAGCTAGTGTTTTATAGTCACATGGAGCTGTATCAGCTCAACACTTTAGGGACGATGACATATTATGGTGTTCTTATTATTACAATAAGATGATATTTTTATGGCTATGTGTTGTGTTTGCTTTACATTTAACACTGCTTTGAAATGAGGCCTAAAATTTCATTTCACATTGAAACCATACATCACTCTCCCTTACAGCCATAGTGTTCTTTCCACGCAAAGGGTTGTGTTGCCATGGCTTAAAGAAAACATCTCAAAGACTTAGACCTCTGCCTGTTGGGGGAACAGGACCTGAAAGCGCGTTGACATGGAAGTCACAAGAAGTGTGAAAAAAACTCTGTGACCTTAATACCATTCATGCAGATTGTGGATAAACGGAGAAACAAAAAAATTCTAAAGCATTTGTCTGTCGATGTCATTCTAAGGCAGAAGCGAGAATTATAATTAAGAAGAGTCAAGTGAGAACTTCACAGAAGGGATTCTCTAGTTGGGTAGCAATACATAAATCCTTTAGTACATTTAAAATGTACTTTTGGGGGTAAAATGGTGCAGAGAACACAGGTGCTGGTTTACTGTGCAACACAGCCTGATGTATTTATTTCCATTTGCAGGTACATACAATGAAGGTGTCTTTGAGCAAATTAATGGCAATAAAAAAACTGAAAGTTTTCTTAACTCCACTATATTGCAAAATATTCTCACTGCACATGGTTTGATCAGCAATATCTTAAAAACAGAGAACTGAGTCATGCTAGTGTGACAGATTAGAGTCACTTCTGAGCCATGCTGACAGAAATAGTTGTCACCTTTTTGTCACAAATGTGCAGAAGTTAGTTTGATGCAAACCATATTATAGTTCTATTTTTATATCGAAAAACTTGGTTGAGCTTAACACTGCATGTAAGATCCAGTCCCACAAAAAAGAGATATTGCACAATGCAATACTGCACTGTAGTCAGCTCAGGTGTTTCTCCAAAGCAACTTCCATCCATCCATCCATGTGTCCTTTATCTTTAACCGCTTTTCCTGGTCTGGGTTGAAGCAATTGGGAGCCTATTCTGGAATTACTGGGCCTTAGGTGAGGAAACCACATCCTGGACAGAATGCTAGTCCATCACAGGGTGGCCACACACGACCATTCACTCACACACACACTATGAGCAACTTAGAATCACTTATTATCCTAAAAAAAGATGTCTTTGGACTGTGGGAGGGAACCCACACAAACACAGGGAAGCATGGAAGCTCCGCAAAGACTGAGCTGGATTTTTTTTTTTACTGAGAGAGAGCAGTGCAACTTGCTGCACCACAGTGGCACTCTGAGCAAATTACAGTGCTCAGCTATTTGCATTGTTTTACCTGTTCGTACAGCTGGATCGTTTTTACTGGAGCAGTTCAGCATAGGAACCTTGGCTGAAGGTACTATAGCAGGAGGTCGGATTCAAACCCGGGTCTGTCAAGTGCATAGGCAGTGGCTCTGATGGCAGGACTGTGGTTCCGGGTCGTCGGTGAAAAAATCGGTTCTGTGCGCGACAACTTTGTTATCCCGGCCCAGTAATGGAACCTGTGTTGCTTATCTTTTAGCTTTGTTACGTGTTCCAGGTTTATAAGTTTCCCACCTTATTAATTTACAACTGGCTGCAGAATATTCATTTGTGGTGTGCAGTGGTGTTTGCAACACCTTCCTTAGTTTTCATATATCTGTTTTCATCCCATTTATCATGGGGATGAAAATCATTCACCAAGTAACGGAACATCAGAAAGGTTACAGAGGTGTGAAGTTTATTCGTTAGGTATAATTTTCTGACAGAAATAAAAGATTTCAAAAAAGGAAGGACTCTCGTACTAATGATGAAGTGACTTTGCATGACTGAGGAACCCCGAAGAGGATGAAATATTTACCAAGATAAAGAGACCGGAAGCAAACGTGTGATGGCGGCAGCCCACTGTAACCCTGAACGTTTTTTGTGAAGATTCTGCCTAGTAGTGATGAGCAAGCGGTAACTGAGATGATATAATATCCTCATATGTCATGCACACCTTTCAAAGATGTATCTGCTACCCACTGCTGACAAAAATCCACCATTTCTAAAATTGCAGATTTATTTAAATAAAGGGGAGGATGGTGCCTATTAAGCATTTAGGGCCCACTGTGCTCCTGAAGTGGTGCTCTTTGTCGAGATGCTTTGCTAGGGTTGACTGAGTAAGGATACCTTATGTATAAAAGGGTAACTCACTATAAAGTTATTGTCTAGCATTGTAAGACAAAGGTATCACCGAAATGCAGTTGGCCAATGGAATAATATGAATAAAAATAAGCACCTACAAATATGATTACAGTTAAATTTTGGAACAAAATTGTAATTTGATTTTTACTGGTAAGGACAATACTGTTTTCTTTCTGAACAGTATTGAAGACAGATTGGTCGGAGAAGACGAAGAATGATGCTTTGAATTTGAATGAATGATTAAGGAAATTACCTTAGTAATTACAACACAAGCCATATTGTATTGTATAGGTCTTTTTTTGATGTACCTTGCAAAAGATCCTTGACAAATACACACATTTTAGCAGATGATAAAATAATGTGTCAATATTTCTTTCAAGGTGATGTTTGAATTCTAAATAATAAGGCTAAAAATGATTTTGCATAGGTCGCCATAAATTTTGCATCACCAAACTTTTGTTTAAAGAAGAATAAGCTGAAGCCTCCAATTTGCATAAGTGTTCAAACTCTTTTGTTGTGGATTTTTTTTTTATTGTGTACAAATTTACCTTAAGGAGCCACCAAATTAGTTGACTGGCCTGCCCCAGTTTTCGGTAAAAGTGGTTCACAACACATGATGACATGATGATTTCAGACGTTTCTGTGAGGTACCTCAGTCAGGTAATGATGTCTGAAGCAAAGAAATCCAAGGAGCCATTAAAAGCAAGTCAGACATCAAGTTATCAGAGCACTCAGAGCGCAAAAAATTAAAGGCCCAGAAGATCCCTGTGAGTCCAGTTGACTCCATCATCAAAAACCAGAAGAAACATCATACAACCCAGACACTGCTGAGATCAGGCCGTCCCTCCAAACCGAGCACTCGGGCAAGAAAGAAACTGGTGAAAGATACCACTCTGAGGCCAACATAAACTTTGAAAGAGTCGCAGAGTTCAGGGCTGCAATGGGAGAGAACGTCCAGGTGTAACATCCAACGTTACTTCACACAACGTACCTTCAACTCCTGAAATTTCCTTTCACAGTATTAAATAGTCTTTTGATCATTTGCAAGGAATTAACAAAAGACTAAGCAAAAAATCAGAACTATGCATATAGCGGCCTTCTGGCCAAAAGGGCGTGAAGGGGTGAAAAGAAATAACACCGTTACAGGTCGACAGAACTCAAAGCACGGCAACAAACAAAAAATACCACATTTCAGAGAAACTAAATGAAAAACTTAATTTGATAATTGATACTAACGTGGTGAACTATAGTTTATGACAAATTACTTTCAATTCCTGTTAAAGCCTTCAAAGCAGTGAAGCCAAAATATATCAGAATGCATACATTAAATGCATAATTGTGTTAAGACTGTTTAAGGGATGTCTGGAGCCACTGCATTTGCACTTGACCCAGGTTTGAATTCCACTTCCTGCTGTAGTACCTTCAGCCAAGGTTCCTATGTTGAACTGCTCCAGTAAAAACGTCCCAGCTGTACGAAAGGGTAAAACACTGTGAATAGCTTAGAACGAACCTTTAAAACAAGCTCAAACACATACAAAAATATAGGAAGTTGACATTAAAGGAGTATGTAAATACAGGTAACTAGTCACACTTCAGATTTGAGATATTTTCGAGTGCAGTTCACGATATCTGCAAATGCATTTTGACGTCTTTATGATGTATAAAATGAAAATGTAGGTGTCTGTATTCCACACCATTTGAGAGCGTCTGGACAGATGGACGGAACTGAGGTGTGTCCATGAGAATGTAATAAACATGAAAATGTATATTTGTGTAATTAGAATAAAAAAACTACTGTATTGCTCTTCCAGTATTGAGGAGTCTAAATGTTTTTCCATACTGTACTTTGCTGGCTTAAGAACAGAAACTGGACATCTGGGAGGAATTTTTTGCCGAAACAAAGGCAGTATGACAATCTGTGAACTTCTGGCGAGCCGAAGTAAGGCTCAGGACATCTTTCCCGGCTCAGAAATTGTGTGCAAAAATTCTTGCGCTATCTATCGACAGATTTTGCAATAACATCCCTTAAAACAGTCTTAACATAATTATTCATTCAGTTTATGCATTTTGCTGTATTTTGGCTTCAGTGCTTCGAAGGTTTTAACAAGAATTGAATGTCATCTGTCAAACTATAGTTCACCACATTAGCATCAATTATTAAATAAATTTTTGCAAATTCTATCAATTCATGTTACTTAAAAGGACTTCTTCCTTTTGTTTATGAAAGGAGGGAAGGTTCCTCCAGGACACAATTGAGACCACTTGAAACCTTATTTAGGATCAGCTTTTGTCAATAGCGAGTGAGTGAGTATTTCTGAAAAGCCTGGTTTGTGGGACAAGAAGACCCGGATTTAGGAATTCAGGGTTAGTGTCGCTTTCTTGTGTGTTGGGGAAGTTGTTGGAGTAAAGTGGATGAGGACAGGTCTCTGGTTCTCTCTTGGTCACTCCTGGGGAAATTTGTGGCCCCTAGTAGGGGAATCCAGATGTGGGTGTGTACAGTGTTGCGTATATAAGGATGGACTCAAGATGCTGAAGGAAAACAAGCTGCAGATCCAAATCCAAACCCTTCTGCACATCCAAACTCTGAGCTGTTCTGTACAGTCCCCTATCTGCCATCGTGCGCTTCCATGTTACACCTTTGATTCCAAATTGATGAAAAGATGTTGTCTATGCTTTGAGGTGAAGAGAAGACGACATACATGTTTTTTTAATGTCTTCTGAAAATATTTTTATTACCTGTTATTCGGCTTGTGGTGGGTATTAGTTAGGGTCACCCCTGATCCTATTTAAGCATTAAAATTTCTGCAGTGAAAAAAAACTAGATACATTCATATTGTTGATGTTCACAGTATAGCACAAATTAAAATTTGGAAGATGATTTCTCGAAGGAATGGCAGAAAAGCAGCACACCAACTGTGGTGAAACTTAACCCTGGGTGATGAAATGCAGAAAGGGCTCGTGTACTACAGTCTTTATTGTACACAACGTGTATGGAACTGGGACCCCACCTGCATGAGTAACACAGCTGACACAGTGACTGAAAGCTGCAGTCATATTTTTACTGTGTGCACCTCCTGCATCTTGGAATATATGTGTTATTTTAGAGCACTTCAACACATCTTCATCCAGTATATTTTTCTTTTTTAATCCTGGCTTTTCCAGCTCAATCTTTATGCCCTTTTGTTCTTCAAAGAGGTGCCAGCACTATGTCCTGGGGAATACAGGCCGCCGATCTGCCGCAAAGAAACTGGTTGCCTTCCGCGTTTCCCCAACCTGCAACCTTGACTCTTTCCTCCATCTTAATCAGAGTCCTTCATCCAGGTCTCTATTTCTCCTGTCCTGCAGCAGGGTGGCAGGCAGAGTCCTGACTTCAGCACAGTGAGGTGGTGGGAACAGTGGCCTTTAGGGGAGCCTTGCTGGGCAGCATTCCCTCAAGCGCGTGACCTCTTTACTGTCCTGACCTCATTACCTTCTCCAGCCACCCAAGGATCACCTGCCTACCTGTATTATAACACTTTGCCTGTTACCCTAAACTCCTCCTCTAAGCTCCTAGAGTAACTAGTCGATATTTCAACTTCAAAAACCCGAAAGGGCCAGAGGGCCCATGGCAGGATGCCGATATACCCAAACTTTACACTTAGCTGGAATCCTGAGCTACCCACTGCTGCTCGCCACCCCTCTAACGCTGCAGTTTTCCCAAACAGTCACTGTAACAGACCACTTGTCAATGCTCTTCACTGGCTTCTCCTAAAGTGGATGTGGTCCTTAAGCTAACACAAAACTAGGCAGCAACCTTCTTCCTCAGCACCAAGAACTAGTTCCCGTGCTGTTTTGAGTTCAGGTTTACTAATGTCTGCTGATGCACTGCATTCCTTACATTTCTTATCAATTCCAGAGCTGATATATTAATGGTGAGAACTATATTTTAATAAACCGAATGGGAACAATGTACTAGGATGAGGAGGCTTTTAAAAGGCATTTAGATGTTTTCTGCAATGGTTGTGTCACTTCTTCATTCTCCCCAGCCTCCAGATGGAGCTATTTGCTAAGTAGTGGTGGCCACAAGAAGCCTGTAAACAGTCAAAGGAAGGGATAAGAAAGGAATGCTTGTGAGCCTTGTGTCGCTATAGTGGAAGTGCAGCCCACCTGATTTTTACATTTTATTCTCACAATGAGTTAACTGCACCATATAGGGGTAGGAGGCCCACTGATTTATATCTCGACGGGATCAGAGGCGAGATTTATGGAGCTGACAGGAGCAGGAGACTGTGCTGCTCTGTGCTCCACATTGTGCAAAGTTCTTTTAACGCCAAAGCTTTTTATCCTTTATACATGGTTAAATGTTCTATTTCTAATAGGTCGGCATATCTTTTTCCTTTTTTCCCTTTGTTTTGCTTTTGCCAGTTTTATTTTTTTGGAAAGAAGTTATTTTCATAGTGCTGGTTAATGTTAACACTGGTTCGCCTTCGCTGAGCTATAGAGCAGTACTCTTTGGTCGAAAATTTTGACAATAAATCCATTTTCCCAGGAGTCTCTCGGAATCACTGGGCACTAGGCTGTGAAACAACCTCTGGATGGGATGCCAGTCAACTGCAGGGCAGCCACACACACACACACACACACACACACACACACACACAAACAATTTAGAGTGTGTAAATAACCTGAAACTTGTGTCTTTGGATAAAATCAGAGCACTAAATAAATAAATAAATAAATAACAACCGAAACATCAAATTATACAATAATAAAAATAATATATAATATAATAATAATAATAATAATAATAACATTAAAAAATATAACGTGTTGTGTAGTTTTACTTCACATTGTTTGCTTGTTTTGTTTTTAAAAGGGGTCATACGTGTTTTTCTTTTCTGATGGAGCTGCTGGTTAAGTTTATTTTAAATGATTTAGAGAATAGAGCCTTGGAGTACAGTTTTTAATGGTCTTATAGATATCTGTCTTTCAGAGTGTATTATATTTGCAAATTTTATTAATAGAATAGATTAGCTATGCTTTTACTTATGCATGATGGTTTTAAAGTATGTTTTGTACTGGTTTTAAATTAAAGGTTTTATATCATAGACAGAAGTGATGATGGGGAGTTTATGACTCGTGATGGACAGTTGGTAGGGCCAGACACTTTGAGTTTGGACATGTCCATTCTGATCCATCTGGAGAAGAAAATGTTAAAAAAAGTCTTATTTTCAAATTGCTGGAACCCTTAAACATAAGTACCACTGAATGTAAGGAGCTTTATCTTACTGAACTATATACAACATTCATATACCGTGTTTTCGTTGCTTTATGGGGCTGAAAAGGTTTAACTAATTGTGAAGTAGGTGAGTTAAAGATTTTGGGTCAATGCTGCGTGTGAGACATTTGTGTTTAAAGCCCCATTTTTGTCACAAGTCCTCACTGCTCAAATCTGACAACCTCAATTTTTAAGTCTCTTTTCTGGTTTCTTCTGCTATGGGTTTCTTGGAATACAAACCTTGGGATACTTCCTACATACCTGCATGATCTATCGATGTAACTCATGTAATTTTGATCAGTATGTTTTCAAGACACAAGTATATTTTATTTGAGATACGATTATTTTGGTTGCCTTATTCTGACATTTTTGTGAATTTGTGCATCTTGATGACTGTACTAAAAACCCACCTCTGTGTTATTTTCACTTTTTTTTGTAAGCTATATGCTTTTGATGTTTCTTTTTTCAAGGAAGGTTTGCTTTGTTGAATATTTGTGATCTGATAAAGATTCTATTATTTCTGTGTATGAATATTTTATGCTGTATTGCGCTGGTGATTTTTGGTTATTTTTTAGGAAACCGAATCCCAGGTAAATACTTTATAATTTTTGTTCAATACTCAACAGCAGTGTTTAAAATGTAGTATATAATAATGGGCTTACTTTTGAGGTCAGTTCTTTTTTCCAAAAAATAATAATTTAATTTAAAAAAATCATGCCTCTAGTTATTTCACATTTTATAAAACTGTGATTCATGGCCTAAGGCCTTGTGTCCTTAACCTGAGGCATGTGATAGCAATAAAATAGTTCCACTCATGCATATTATTCCTACTGACAACAGTTTTTCTTCATCATGCTAATAACCACAGACTGCAGAACAATTAATGCTTCAGACTTTATTTGAAAATTTCTTAAAATGATGCTGCATTACAAACTTACTGATTGTTTCTGCTTATGCACTCAATAAATTTGCATCAAGAAGACAGACTAAAAAGAGAGGAAATGCACTGAAAAAAGCTGGAAAAGGCTACAATCCGAATTTCAGAGGAGGATTAAGAGAGGGTCAGATGCACAGAATGCTTCTCTGGTTCCAGCTGCAGAGAACACAGTTTGGGCCTCAGTAGTTGTGGATGGTGTTCTTGATGAATAAATTGTAGCTGGCCACCCGGGTGTAGACAGAGGGGTACCCTGTTTGACCACATCTTCTACCAAAGCTCACGATTCCAACCAAGAACCAGTCTTTATAGTCCTTGGAGTAGCAAAGAAGTGAGCCCCCCGAGTCTCCCTGTTGAGACAAGCAGGTAACATACACACATTTATTCACACATCGCTGTGAGAACTTCAGAGTGAACACCACTTCAAAACCTTCCAAACCTTAGCTTAAAAATGTAATATACATATATATGAATTGAAGTAACAACTTGAAAATGGAAAGTCAGTGCTATATGTTTTCAAAGTGAGGTCAATGGGGCCACCCCACAAGGTTTACAAACTCATACACAACAGGGTCACACAAAAGATAGTAGGTTCCTGACTCTTTAGCCTTCAAAGCCTTCAGATGCAATGTAGCTAATTAGATTTAGAGACAATTAAAACTATGTATTTTCAGCTTTTAAAGGTCATAACCTTACCAAACAAACGTCTTTGCCCACTTTGCCTGCACACAGCATTTCGTTTTGAATGTTGATCCCAGCAGAAGCATATATAGACCTGCAAGATGCGTGGGAGACGAGCGGGACTTCGGCAACCTGTAAGCGCTTGTACTGGCTCAGTTCCACTGCAAGGAAAGGTAATGGAAGAACATTCAGCTGGAGCCTTGGAACAATGTTCCTCTCATATTTCGAGCTCAGTTAAGCGCATTCTGTGCAAATGGATAATTCATAGCATATCCATATGAGTTGGTGTTCTCATGTTACCTCGCTTTCACTTATGTTTACTCACTTTCAGGGATTAGTGGCAAAACACTGCTCAGATCAATAAAGTATTATTCGAAAATGGGCTGGTTTATCACTTGAGGGGACACTGACAATAGTGATCTCAAGTCCACTCAAAGGGACTCAACTGTAATTCTAAAGTACTGCAGCATCTACAGCTAGTTGTGCACCAGCCTTTGAGGATTGTGGTGTCTGTGGTAGCAGTCTGGCTTCAGTCCGGCAAATATCAGCAATCCGAAGCTATACGAGGACATGTCAAAAGGCAAATTCACCCAACTCCCAAAGAAAACAGGTAAAAAGCCATTCAACCTAAACTCACCGAATTCCTTAACTCTCCCCCAGCCGGCCACTTGACAGCTGTCACTAATGGTGAATTTTTGGTTGAAAGTAGCCAGCTTAGTGTAAGGACTGGCATAGTTGTGTGTCACCACGTCTCTGTTCAGCTTCACCAGGGCTATGTCATTGCCATTGTACTTGTTTGTGTAATGCGGGTGCTTTCGGATCCGGACGATCGAGTATATGTCCTGGCTTGAGGAACTTTTGATCAAGGAGCGAACAGCCAGCCTCACTTCGTATTCATTTGAAGACCTGTTTGTGTCAATCAAGTAGTTGTCAGTAAATATGTACACTGCATATATCATTTTAAAGATATACTGTTAAATCATGCAAAATTAAGTATCTAAGCATTGACTCAATTCAAATGTTAAAAATACAGGATTGGTGCACATTGTGAACAAATATTGTGAAACTCCTACTACCTTTTTTTCCATCTAGTGTATATTCAAGTAATATTTCCCAGATTACAGCTTGACTGCAATGGAGTTTAAAAAATCAGAATATCAACATATAAAGGAAATGCTTACAAATAATTCTATGTTGAAACTCATGAATGGTCAAAAATACCCCCCCCCCACCACATAAGCTGCTAATTCCTTTTTCTCCCACACATACCTGGTGAAACAGTGGGCTGCAGTCATCACCCATCTGCTGGCGATTACAGACCCCCCACACACAATAACATATGGGTCCAATCTCCGCACCACTGCAGCCATCCAGTAGAAGTTATTGCCTTCCACATCTTTACCACCTATGATGGAGCTCCCAGTCCCAACCTGGTTCAACACTGACAGAGGAGAACAGAAAGACTGATAGCAAAGTGTTCACACACAGGCAAGACTTGCTCTTGAGTTGTGTCCAAAAGGCTTTGCAGCTGCTCTCTTACCTGCAACAGTGACCAGCAGGAGTGTCAAAGACAGAAGGTTGAAACCTGCCATGTGGACGCTGTTCCAGTCAATCAGTCTTCTAGAACCTGTAATTCACCTCAGTTCACACCTGCAGTCTCACAGTTTCCTTCAGAGCTTATATAGACCTCAGAGAGACACTCCCATTCCCCCGAGGTTGGGGGTCAGTATCACAATATCAATGACAAAAAGGTTGGCGTAACATACAAACACCACAAGATAACTTATTGTGAAGACACAGATCAGATAAGACTGAGATAGTGTTATCACTAGGGGATTTGACAACTCATATTTTCATACTCAATTTGACAGTTCATATTTTATAGTAAAAATCTATATCTACTGCAGGCACTACTTCAGAAACAGTACAATTTTAGAATTATTTATTTATAATAATAATAATAATAATAATGCAATTCATTTTTAAAAGTTACACACTTTAATATGTAATAATTTTTAATTTTTGCATATTTTAATTCATTTATTTTAATACATAACAATAGAATGGAGCTGTAAGTTCAAATCAATTCTACAATAACTGTTGGAAAAGACTATCCATGTGATTATGATTCTATTTCTCGCCCACTGTTTCTGCTAAAGATAAGATGTATGAAATGATTCAGGTGTTAATTGGAAGATTCGCAAAGGGTGCAATACCTGAAGCAGCAACCATACCAAACTACAGCTCCCTTTTACCAGTACCTTGTTCCGCTGCTGTATTTGCATTTACATGCCGTTTATGATGATTTCCAGCCCTGCTGTGTCCTGCTTTACTGCCCAAAGTGTGTGCTGCCTTTTCACTGTCGCATTTTGGACCAAAAGCTCACAAAAAATACAGGCAGATAGGAGAGTTATCGTTTTTAATCAGGTTCTAAATACATGGGAAAGAACATCACCACCAGAAAAGTGAACAGCTATGGAGCAGAAAGAAATGCAACACTTCTGCTGGTTTTTCGTAAGTTGTGGTCAAGCCTGAAAAATTGCAGCACCAGCTTTTAAGTCATGGCCTCATCTGTTGGATGATCAGAATAATTTATTTGGTATTACTGACCTTATAAATTAGGAAATCACTTCATACATCTTGATGTTGCAAGTTGCATTGGTGAAAAGTGTCAGCTAAATAATGAAATTTAATGCAAATAAAAGGATAAGCAACTCATTTTAGTTAAATCCTAAACAAGCATAAACATCATAATTAACAAAAATAATACAGACAGTTCATACATCCAGTTTTTGTCGAGCAGCTACTTTATCTCATTGTGCTGCATTAAAATGAATTTGATTTTCTCACTACGGTGCTGTCTTAAAATATCTTTTTGAGATCATTGGTGCTTTGTGACTGGAATAACCTGTGGAAAAATGAGTTTAGCAAGAACGGATGCAAAAATTGTCCAGCAGCTATAGTGTACTGGCCCTGCAAAAGACTCAGGAGTTTTGGTTTTATCGACACTCACTCACCAACTGCTTGCCCAGGTCGCAAAAGGTCACAATCTGCTTACTGAGCCAGTCCAACAGTTGCTTTTTCAAAAACAACGCTGAACCGTACCGAAGGACTAACATTGAGACTTGTGCGGCGTGACTTTTCTTCACGAAACCCATTGATCCAGTCAGATCTCATGACGCAAAACCTCCATCCACGTGTGCCGAGTGTCCCGTAAGCACACATGCTGCATGTCTTGGACAGACTTGCGACTTACTCTTCTGATTTTGGTTTGCGAAGTAATAATGAAATGGTTAAAGTGATGTCTGTCCTTAGCCCAGGCAGACTTCACCACGTCTGACTTCAGGACAGAAACTATACTACTCTACATTGATCTTGGGTCTCAGTGACTTCACAGTGTAGTTGCTGGTTAAAGGTAACTACCGCCTGATGAAGATGGTGTCCATTTGACACTGATCGACTCAGCATTGTAAGCGCTGAAATTATATTCGAGTATGTTTATCCCAGAGTTGCTTCTAAGGCAATTTAATTTTTTTAATCTTCATTTCATATTCATATTGTAAAACAGAAAAAACTTTATTCTATGTTCTTGCTGTAATCAGTTTAACTACCATGAACTAATGCACCTAGTTAACAAAATTAGTTACTATGAACAGGCATATCAGGAAGGTCAAGCCAGACAACTGATACATTCATGTTAAATTACTGAGTTATGGTTTGGACAACAGAAGGCAAACAGCCTACATGTATGCGAAGGTTTCCGTACAGCGAAATGTCTGTTGTCAATATAAAATACACCACTTGTTTAATGTTGGATTTATTCATCGTTTATCAACAGTTATATCAATGTCACGTAAAAGCTGTACAAATATTTCACTTGAAAATGTCACTGTGACTTCGTAATCATTTCTTCCTTAAGATGCGGCAGCGTTTGTGTTTTACACTATTTTTCTATCTGACACGTAAAATGTTGAATACGCATGACTCAACTCTGCCAAACCGAAAAAGATTAGAGACGACACTGCCTGATGCTGCCAGATGGACAGTCAGCTAGTCAGTGAAAAGCAGCAAATTGCAATGCAACACAGCACAGGTTGTAGAGGGAAGTGCAAAAGGACAGGTGGTCAGTTAAGCACATCGATGGTGTGATTTTTTTTTTTTTGTCAAAGTTTGTACCATTTCTAAACATTTCATTAATATGTTGTTCCTATCATTTAGTCTGTATTAGGATGAAACACTTCCATCATAACATCTATTTACATGCATGGTTATTATGTGCCAACATTAACAGACTAACAGACTACGAACCTAAATTTTCTTCATTTTAGAAAAATGACTATTAAAGCACAGTTGCAATAGTTTTAACCAGTTAACATTCCTTGTCAAAATAGGTGATTACTGATGACAAAAAAAATGGAAGACCGTACATGGGTTTCACTTAATGTTGTTTCTGAGTGGTAAATAAACTGAAGCAAAGTCAAGTTTATGGAAAGGAAAAGAAAATGTATATCCAACTGGGATGTTTACTGTAAGTGAAGACCACACTTGATGATCTCATGAGAAATGCAATCAAACAGTATTTACCACAGACAGAAACGGCGTATAAAAATCTGATGTGAGCAACGTATGAAAGTCTTTCATTTCAAGTGTCACGGGAAGTCTAACATGACAGAGCCAGCCAGGCGACAACCTAATTATAATGGTTTTGTGAGTTTATTTTCAATTATATCAGAATGCAAATTGCACAAAACAAACTGTGAAGACAAGCAAGGTATCAGGTTTTTAAATTCTCTGTTCTGTACACTCAAAACAGTGACCTAGAACATCACAACACCCAGCACACGCAAACCTCAGCACAAGTAAGGAGTGAGTAAGTACACACACTGTTCAGGAGAATAGACTTGGCTCCTCTTCCACCCCCAACAAAAGAAATGGTCCAACAAATGAACACTGAATAAGAGAAAACACCAGATAGGGCACGTAGTCCCACGTGGTCTGAACATAAACAACTTCTACATGGTTAACTGGTGGAGCTGCATATGCTAGCAGGGTTAAAACTCACATCTGTTTGCATTTAAAATGACTCTGTAGCACTAGACCCCTGTAGTACATACTGTTATTAGTGTTTGTACCTGAAGTCATAGAAGCAACAATCCCACGTTCAAATATTTAGGACAACGTAGCCTCTTTTTGAATATACAATAAATGCATTTTACAGACAGAAAAAGCCGCTTACATACATACAAGAGGTTCTACATTAGTTTCTCATAACTGAGTGCAAATAAGACTCCTTACAATAGACTTCAACCAGAAACAGGGGACTTTCTGCAGGTCCCTCCTAGCATACATGAATCATTCATTCCTTCTTAAAATAAAAAAACGAGACAAAACTCCAGTAATTTATATGTAAGTACTTGAAAAAGAATGAGTGGTCCAGTTTTTTTCCCCTTCAATAACAGAAATACACCAAAGTTCATGATGTGAGACAGCCTGCTTATCCTGCATCCCTTGTCACGAACAGAAAATCACGAGCTGGTGAAGGACATACAAAGGACGGACTGCTTCTGGATGTCCCAGGCCCTTACATGCTGTAGCCAAAACCGGGCTGCGCTTGCGGCGGCTGGCCGTAGCTGGCTGGTGCAGTGTAGCCATAGCCGTAGGCTTGCTGGGGGGGGACACCCATACTGGGTCCTGCAGTTAGCATCAGCTGGGGTGTGCCTGGAACATCGAGTCAAATTTACGGTCAATGAAGCAATGAGCTGTTTTCACAATTGATACTGCTATTACCATCCACAAAACAGCATCGATTTACAATTACATGGTTAGCAACAGAAAGTTGTGGATTCAGGCTTCAGTAGAGATTTAAAGTGTTAAGGCATTTCGTAACCTATCTGGCAACACTGCCAGTCTGAAGATTCGTCATGTGCAAAAGCCGACATGGGGACCAAAACAGAACTCCTACCATAAACGATGGGCTGTGTCTCTGTGGCCTGTTCCTCCTGTTTCCTCAAGGATTCAGAAGCATCCAACTTGTCCACCTGAAAGAAGTAGGCCAGGAAATTATCTATCAAGCACTTGCTGGGCATATTGTGAACCTGAACCTCCAAGGAAGTTTCAACTGGCCTGTGTTACTTTGTTAAAGAAAGACGACAAAATAAGTGGGACCACTGCTGGCAGGAAGGACAATGTTTACTTTATGGATGATGCTGGATACAGTGCATCTGGTCAGTGATCATGCAGGATGCAAGTCTCTTCTGGAAGCAGCTACTTACAGTGGCAGCTTCTTGAAATGTCAGGTTTACTCCTCAATCACATGACTGTCCTGAATTTTGTAACATGGACTGCATTTTAAAAGGCTTTTCTTCGACTATTTTCTGGAGATAATTTTGCTAAAAGTCGGAAATCTGCTGGTGGGAATTTAGCTGGCAAAACAATTAAAAACTAGCAATGGTCCCACCATCAGGCCAAGCCTTAGATTTGTCAGATTAATCAGAACCGTATGTAAGGAACTAAACCCATTCACTAGTATAAAATGGACTCATATGACATCAGCTGACTGCAATAGAAGGTGACAACTTTCTGTGGGACTGAGGTCACACTCTTACAGATCATAAAGACTGAAGGTAAACAATGTGGCAGTGAAACGTTAAACTGGACTAAAGTGTAGGCTGAAAACACCACACAACTACTTAAAATAATTCTTAAATTGAAAGGTCAGCGACTGTCAATAACGTGATTTAGTAGCATCTTGATCCAAGGGAATTTACCAGGACACCCCTTCGGGGTGCGGCATAATACACTTGATTCAAACTCAGGTCCTGGTGACCCTTGTGGATGCTGAGGTGCATTTCAGCTGGTACTGGAACAAAAACCAGCAGATTCAGGGTCCAAAACCAGTGCTCCAGTATGTACTGCACCTGACACTGCCAAATAATAAAAATATAAATATTTAAGAAAGCTGCTTAAGAATTGCCATAGAAAAGAAGAATTCAGAAGCATACTGCAAGCTTTCCTGAGCTGATAAAAGAACAAAAACTAGGCTTTAAAGAGCTCTGGCAAGCCATGTTGGGTTAGTGAAGCAAGAGATCCATTCAAAAACCCATTCATCTACCACAAGGGTTTCATAAAGTACTGCAGCATAACAGCTCAGAAATCATTTTTAAACTTTTCCATACCACAAACTACTGGACACATGGTCTTGCTTTTAGGACGGTCTCAGAAGTTGGGTTCAGTTCCCTACATACATCTTGTTAAGATTAGTAGAGTAGGCAAATTACAAACGTTAGAACAAGCTTCATTTAAAGGAAGAACATGCTAGATTTTTTAACTGACTGCATAACATTTGCATGAGAAAGAGGCAGAAGTACCAAAGCAAGGAGAGTGAGAGGGGAAGGTGGGTTGTGCAGCCAGTTAGGGCCTACAAGAAGCACGCACAGCCAACGGCAATGTCTCCTACTTTCTAACAAGAGGCACTACTGCTATGAAAGGGTTAACATGCTGGTGTAACATGAACAAAGTAACACTGTACACAGTCCTGTTATGTTACCTGCTTCTCCCTCTCTCTCAAGCACACACTCCCACTCATACTTCCGGTCTATTAAGGTGAACAAACACTTCAGATTCCAGATCTTGTAAAATATTCTTTAAAAAAAAAAAAAAAAAAAAAAAATCTAAATCTAAAATCTAAATTTGCTGTGTAATGTGATCTTAATGCAGACTTTGTGCCGTAATGTCAATTATAATATATAAGACATATCCTGATTCTACAATGTTGGCTGTGCTACAGAAATTATTACAGAATTATAAATCTGAAGCAGACGCTCCTGATACCCTTTACGAGATAATTCTGAAAATAGTGGTTCCATATATATTTCTACAGGGTACTCAGCTAAATTTTATCTGATTTACAGAAGTCCTTGCAAAGGTCTGCAATATATATCCCACAGAGGCACTTTATCTGTGGTCACCAAGAGGGATGTTAACTGCAAGTTAACATTTAACAGCATTGAAAATAAGATTATATTACCTTTGTAAAGGTAACATCTAATGTAGTTCTTCTACAACTACCGTATTTTGTTACGTGAATCCTCATACAAAGATGAAAGTATGAACATAATTATGGTTCAGTACAGAGATGGAACTGTGAACAACTGCACATTGCTCTTCTGGAGCTTTACCCTCCCCATGCTAAGGGTGGAGGAGTCTAAGACAGTGGTCTTGACCCCTTGTCCCAAAGAGCCCTCTTCCAGGTAGTTTTAAACATCGCCCTAAACTCCCTGGAGAACGAAGTTACCAGCTGATCACTTATGCATAACCCAGTAATTCGTACAGATCTGTTGTAAATAAAATGGCAGTAGAAGCTGATTTTACTCATACTAGTTAAGACTATAATATAAACAATGATCTCCTCAAACAATGAACTGTTTTCTACATCAATAAGATTGGCTCAAACTATAACGAATCAACTAGTCACTTCATTCCACAGAAACGTGGAGTTGAGGGCGATCTCTACAACGAGCTGGAGGGGAACTCTTTCAGTCCAAAGCTGGAGACCCGTGCGCTGAAAGGAGGACAGTGTGATATTTCCACTGCCACGTCCGGTCAATGGCAGGCTCTAGTGAAGGGGCTGCTGTGTAAGCATCAATGTGGCATGGAGGGAGAACATGCAGATTCCCAAGCTGTCACTCGTCCGCACTAAAAACTACTCAAAATGAACTGAAGAGATTCAGCTTTCACCTTTTCCTTAATTGCATCGACCTGAAAGGGAATTCAAGAGGTGCAGCTTAGAAAAAAAACAACTAAAGAGAAGGAGCAGGCAAAGACAGCAAATAGATGTGAAACAATCAGGAAAGTACCAGAAATAACCCACAGATGCCAGCGCAGCGAAGACAATGCCTTCATCTACAAATGCAGTCAGGTTAAACATCTGCTTTTGCTTGCTTTAGTCAAACTGTGAATGTCAGCATTTGTGCATGTTCTACAGTTATTGCTACTGTTCCAGAGAAGACAGCACCTTACCTCATGCTCTGAATATGTTCCAAAGCCAGTTTCAAGTAATTTGTTACACACTGTCTGGCAAAACCTGGCTAAGTACAATCAATAGTTGCTATTTCTGTGGATGATTCTGACTGTTTGTTTTGCTTGAACCGGGAAGATTCCCTTAGGATGGATAAGCAACAACTAGAGTGTCATAAAACTCAGTCTGCACACTTCTGAACATTGCAGGAAATAGCTGAATGAGCCCCCCTGAAACTGCTTGGCGAGTACAGCAGAATATATCTGCTTTTCAGGGAAAATTAACATCAATGATCATTACCAAATAAAACTTCCCCTATGTGACACTGATATTTTCAGGTATTTTCATATGCTCATTGATACCATAGCCAAAAAGGTCAGTGTTGAAAAAAAGCATTGTGAAATGAAATGTCACAACCTATGGAATGAAACTCATGTTCACTTATTCTTGGTCATTGGGCAGTTTCATTAAAGGCACAGATGAACAACCTGCTTTCACCACATTTGTATGGGAAAGTTGTAACAGCCACACATGAAAACAAAAGCATGATTAAACAAAGTATGCAAGATGCTTAACTGTTTCCAGAGTGTAAAATTAGAAAGCGAATGAGAATCTGAGCATGGGTGGAAAGCAGGCATGTCACAGCGCTGTGATGGGGGACAGATGCTAGAGAAAGCATTGGATGTAGACTGTTGATGCCCTGTGGTATTTAATGCTGTTCACTTTAAAGGTGTCAGCTGCAGCCTCTCATTGAAAACAATAGGCTATATGCTGAAATCTTACATACAAGGCCATGAAAGTGTGTAAATGAGGTTGTTTAATGCTTTGGGGCTTCAAGTGTGCTGCAAATCAGAATATGAAACGTGCACCTTAAGCAGAGGCTGAAACACATACCTTGGTCAGGTACTCCCTCATGACCTGGATGAAATAAGGCATGGCGAAGTCCATAATGTTATGCCTCCAAGAGGTCTCCAGGACCACATCAGGCCGCAGAAGATCGTAGCACGTGAACAGGCAGGCAGCAAAGCACTCCTTCTTTTCTTCCTGCAGAAACCACTGAAGCAGCTCTTCTGCCAGCTCTATGTCTTTAGACTCGGACGCATATTGCATGGCATCCTGCATAGGTCAGAAATATGAAGGCACTCAACAAGTGTCATGATGCATCCTCAGGCAAATTTCTCATGGATTCAAAATAAAAAGGAAGGAAATCCTCTGATTCACAACTTCCCAACACAAAAGTTACAATACATATTTGTATTAAAAAAAATGGATGGGCTTTCTTTCAGTTGAGTAAGTGCAAAGATCCTCCTAAGTGCAGTTTGAGTTCCATATTTAAAAACTGCAAATTAGCATCTGACAGGCATAAAGAAAAAACATGTGGGGCTGACATAAAATTACAAAACATGACACATATAAAAAAGAAGCAAAATAATGCCAACCTTGTACAGCTTATCCTTCTTACAAAGCTCCACACTTTGCTTCCAGCGATTGTTGCCCTTGAATAGGTAAGCAGCAATTCTCCTGAACTCAATAAGCTCATGTTTCTCCAGGCTCTGGGCCAGGGAGATGTTGTCAAAGTTGTCATAAGCATCTATAGATGTACGCAGAGCCTGGGCACATAAGAACAAGAGGAAAATTAATCTGACAACAGTAACTACAGCAATAAACCAATGACAGAATGTTCGTGTGCGCTGGAAGGCAATATTAAAGTTAGAAAATCCCCAAATACACTGTTATAGAAAGGAGTTGAGCATAATAAGCACAAGCTCTTTAGTGTTTATCAAGAGATCAACAGTACAAATACAAAATCTTCACCTGATAATCTTCTTCTATGATAAAGAGGTTGTTCAGTGCTTCATTGACAGACTTGTTATTGTGGTTCTGGACAGACCTCAGGTAGGGTTTAACTAACGGAAGCTGCTTCACCTAAGACAGTGACAAAATACATCTGACAGTTAATTGTCTGAAAGCTGAAATATTTCAAAATAAAACATTAATCAATAAAGATCCGCATGAACAATAGGCCAAACGGCTAAAGAAAGTGTGAACTTGCAGTGAAAAACACGAGGAAGAATACCTTGCTGAAGAAGTTGACAGCCCGAGTGTGGTCAAGTCGGGGTGACAGGACAATAAGTAGGTCATTCAATAACAGAGGTTTGAACTCCAAATAAAACTGGATGGCTTTGTAGTACAGTTCCACATTGGCCACCTGCAAAACAAAGATGAATCAGACAAATACTAGTACAAACGCAACATTAAAATCTGCATAGATAAATAACCATTACAATCCACAGTTTAGTGCCTTCCATTGAGGTTACCTTTGTGATAATGTCTTTGAACTGCCCCTCCTTCCAAGCATCTGATGGATGGTTCATCATGGTGATGATGGCGTTGTCATACTCCTCATACTTGTCATACAGAAAGACCAGTTCTGCCCAAAGATGGGCCTGCTCGGCAGCCCTCAGCACCTGCGGGAGAACAAACAACTGTGTTCCAACTACTCTACTCTATAAAGGAGCTCCTAAAAAAAGATGCTTTAAGACTTCTCAAGACACCATACATTGTGCAGTAGTTACAAGACTAATTAAAAAAACAAACTAAAAAATGATTTGGTTTATACTAGATGCTTAAATAAGATTTTGAGAGAGGTACAAACTTGGTGCAGGCACTGGCTATTTTATAGTTAAATCCTGAGTAATAACCTCTAAATTTCCATAAAAAATGGTTTAAATGTTCAAGTGGGGATTACATATTACTTTTAAATGCCAGCATTTGTTCTGCTGTATGACTAACAAAAAGCAGCCATGCTCCATCCCTTATTTGTTATTGGCTAGCAAGCAAACAGGTGTTTAAATTTAAAAATTTAAGTGAAAATAATAGTGCAGCATGAATATAGCCCTTACAATAATGTACTGGATATACTGCATTATTTTGCATTTGGATTATGTTATAATGGACAATGTGTGCAATAAATAAAAAAATATAACAAAGCCTTATCAGAAAACTCAACATTCATGAACATTAACTTTTTATATATCCTTATAATTTTTATAATATAAGGGAGTGTTTAACTTGCAAAGTTCATAGTTACCTGTATATGACAACTAGAAAACTGCTGGCGTGCCCAACACTGGGAGGCTATCTCCCTGTTTTTCTCATGTGGTTTCATACCTTTGGAATATTGACTCGGGACCAGAAAAGCTCCAGATGCTCTCTCATCTTCTGTGGCTTGAACTTAGAGTACAGGATGGCCAGCTCTGTGAACATGCCCATGTGGGCCCTCTCTAGTCCCAGAGCCGCCTCCAGCATGGTGATCAGCTCCTCAAAGTAGCCACGGTCCTTTGGGAAGAGTGGAAAAACGTGCTGTCAGGGCACCCTTCATCTTTCACACGGATGCTAGAAAAAGTTTTCTCTGGCTATTAGGACATACCTGGTAGTAGTTGATGAGCTCCTCCAGTTCATCAGCATGGACCACAATGTGCAGGCCACACATCTGGGCCAATCGGAACTCCTTGCCATCCACACAAGCAAAACACACCTGGAAGAAACAGGACAGAACAGTTAGATGTAGATTGATTCAGCTTCTGCAATGCAGCACTTTCAAGGGCCATTTAGACCCGAAGCATTTGTTTTTCCATTGTCATTCGACTGCAGAAAAATATCATCTTACCTCTTTCCAGGTTCGTGTGCTGTTGGCCTTGCGGGCTCCATCTACAGCAGCCTGGTATTCTCCCAAGTGGACTAGAGTGGAGGCTAACCGGCCGAAGTTAGAGACGTTGTTGTACAATAACTTTGCTGCCTCATACATTTTCTCATCGTAGCATCGGTCACCAACCTTTGGAGTTAAAGACAAAAGACAATTCATTCCTAACAACCAAGCCAAACATCAAACCTCACCTTTCGAGGTGACGACATTTTTATGGTCTGTGAGGAGAGCATACTTGCTGTATGTGGGCATTATTAGGTCCATTGATGAACTCCTCAAGCTCGGCCAAGCGATTAGTTTTAGCCAAAGCAAAGATCAGTTCAGTCTCAACGTAAGATTCGCGAGCCTTCTTCCGGGCCATCTGCAGGAACTTCACAAGATCCTCCCAGTTTCCTGGCCAAAAGCAAATCAGGTCAAAATCATTCACTGATATCATATAACCACAATGACAGAGATAAGATGAGCATCTCTGATATAATTCATTAAACCATAAGGCAGCTTTCTCCTGCTGGGCATCATACCACTCTGACTGGCTGCCTGCACGACCTCCATATATGCTGATGGGTCATCAGCCTTGATGTAGGAGTCAATGGCTTCCTTCACCAGGCCCTTCAGCAGTTGGGCTTTTCCCAGTTGGCTCCAAACGGCAGGCTCATTGCAGCGCTCAGCAAACTCATATGCCCGGTCCAGATTGCCAATGTGTTCGATAAGGACCTACAAAATATCAGCGGCCATGTGAGATAGTGGGAAAAAAACTAGAAGTTCTCCAGTTACATTGGGGAAAATTTAATAATGTTTGCCAGACCTGCACTGCAGAGGTATTGACATCAAACTTCCTGAAGATGGCAAAGGCCTCCTCAAAGAGCTCATTGCTAATGGCTATGTTGGCGATGTCAGGTGCATCGTAGTTATCCAGGCGATTAATGTATTCCATTACACGACTTCGGTCTGCTTTTATGGCTGTGAGGATGAGAAGATTCTGAAGGTTTCTGAAAATAAGAGAAAAACAATTTTAGGCTAAAATACTACGCCGTGGTATTTATCGCCTCATTAATTACGAATATACAGGATAAGTTGACAGATATCCTGCGCTTACCCACTTGGGATAAAACATAGAGCCCTACCCTACCCACCTACTCCCCTCCAACCCTAACACACTATACACCCTAACATGCCACCTTGTAAGCTCTTCACTGGGGTCATCCCCATCCTTCATCGGTGTTTTGCTGACTTAGGCCCACGACACCTCCGGATGGCTCAGCAGTGAGGCTTGGCATCCCAGACCCACCCCCCTCCAAGCCTACTAGGTCAAAGGTCCATGTAGCCCCCATTAACTATACTGCCACCCTATCCCACCTACCCCCACTCTAGTTGAAGCGTGCTATTTATCGCCTCATAATGAATGTGAATTTAACATATGACTAATTTAGGCAATCTGTATTTTTGTTCGCTTTAACACTACAAACAGATATGTACTTACACAAATCAAAACACATAGGACATCTCCATTACCTGTGCTCACTGAAAACAGAGTTGTCCAAAACAATTTTTTCCAGAAGTTCAATGAGCTCATTAGGAAGGTCAGCAGTCATGAAGGCCTTAACAGTGACAGACACCTCTTCTGGGTCCTGAGTTTCAGAAAGGGCTGTCTGTACCACCTGCAGAAGGAAACTATTTAGTAACACCAGCTACAGACAGACTGTATTAACATTTTAATAGTAAGTGGCAGTTCATTCATTTCTCCCTACCTGGTCGATCAAAGGCCTCCGGTAAGGGTTTGTCTCCAGGAGCACACTGGCCCAAAGTTCAGGGTCCTTACGCCGTACCAGGTATCGTGACAGACTTTTGAAGAGAGAGTTTTCATTGCAGACCTACAAGCACAATACTCTTGGATTATGGATTTGAACATCTGGTCTGGAGCCAGTAGAGGGCACTGTTTTGTGTGCAGTCACTCCTCTTCCGTCTTCTTATGACAGATGCACACATACTTTATTGCTAGTTTCACACAGTCTTTTCTAAAAAGTAGAATGGAAGTAGAAATTCTTGAAGTATGGTCTCTGATTTCTTTTTAGATGATGTAGCCAGTTAAGAAGTGTGCCTGTCACCTGCCTCTGTCCATCTCAATGAGAGGGATATGCTTACTGAGTCTGTATGTTTTTAGGGTTCTGTCATCAGCCACCACACAGTCAGGTGGTCTGCCATGCTAATTCACTTAGCTGCAAGTTTAAGCCTGAATTCCAGTTTAAACTTTTTTTAAAACTAAAAACCTTTGATATTGCGAGACTCACGTGAATGAGCTCTTGGTCACACTGTCCTCGCTCATAAGCAACGCAGGCCAGGTGAGGGTCCCGCTTCTCACAGTACTTTCCCACCACACGGCTATCATAGTAGGGGTTCTCCCGCAGGAATCGCTCTGGGTTGTTGTTGCTGTCAATGTAGATTTTGGCCAGGGCATTGTGGGTGGCAGGCTCTTCACAGCCTTCGTGAATGCGGGCCTCCAGCCAGGGCAGCAGAAGCTTCAATCTGTGCAGAAAAATGTCACATTGTAACATGCTGCTACAATACAAACATTACATTACTGGAGTCATGCGTATTCAAGCATCTCACCAGTCTGTCATTCTATAAGTGACCCATTAGCAGCAACCGACTTACAGCACAATACTGAGGGTCAGAGTACATACCGGTTTCTCTTCTCAACCTCAGCCACCAGCTCGTCGGTGGAGAACTGGCCCCGCACCACTAAGATGAGATTCTTAATGATGTCCTCAGAGCAATCCACATCCAGCAGCCCTCCAATCACCACAGGCAAGCGGCTTGGGTTTACCTGGATCATAAAACACACTGAAGTCAAATGTTAAGCAAAAACTAACATTTGGACAGCCCACTTATCAGACAGAACTTGGGAGAAACAAGCAACCTCATGACAAACTGATTGGAAACTAAACCAACAATTAAAACAGAATTCTGCATTAAATGATTCCTACCTTCTGTACATAAATCTCAATATACTTCTGGAGGTTGTTGCGGTACAGGTACAGGACGAGATCATGGACAAAGTCAAAGCGGTCACACACAATGATGAGAGGTAGCTGGTCTGTCAGCTTCGCCTCCTGTGTGTCGAGTGGAGAAAAAAGTTTTAATTTTTTAAAATAACACAGCCCTTAGAGATCAATGTTACACAGAAATCTCAGCACACAACCTCTGAAAGCTGGTAACACCATTACTTTTAACAACACTGGAGTTCTATTATACATCTAAAATAGTGGAAATGTAATGCTTATAAAGTGCTCATAAAGAACAATTCTGAACATAGAAGAGGAATTCCAAAAATGCCACCTTCAAGAAGTTCTTCACACGTTCGGCATCGTAACAGTTGCTCTCCCGGCAGATCCGCTCGACTTCTTTGATCTGGCCAGTCTTACAAGCTGCCTGGATGTACTTAAAGTGAACCTCAGGGTCCTGACTAAAGTTCACAATGGAACCAAGGAAGTAGAAGAGACCTGCAACACAGGATTAACTTTAAGGGTAGGTTTGTCTGTTGTACTGAGGGTGCTCATTTCAATACCTTTCTTGGGGAACAAGGTTGTTAGAGGCATGAAATTGTGAAAGGACAGCATACTCTGCATTTATGGATAATCCCTGACTTACAGCCATCTAATCAATCTTATATATTTTGTGTGTCTCAATGCTTTTAACTTCTTGCATTGTATGCTGGATGTAATGACATCCACTCCATTTGCTGTACATTAACATCAGCTGGTTGTGTTGCTGCAAGGCACCGTATTTGTTAATGTATGGCTGTCTAGCACCAATTATTACTATTATTCTATATTACTATTGTTTAAACATTAGTACAGCACATTAGTCTTCCCCCACCTTATGGATGCAATGTATTTTTGGGAAAACCTTCATAAGGTGAACTATTGTCACTTAAGAATATCACTGCCTTTAGTTTCAACGATAAAAGTTTTTATAAGTTCCTGCAAATAAATCCCATCTCCCTGTGTTTGATTTACATGCACATGTTATAATGTTCTACTGTGTACATTTCTGAATGATTGACTTAGATACTCAAACACGGATTTTCTATGAGAAGTTATGTTTATTTCATAAAATATTTTCAGAACTTTATTTAATATAATAAAGCCCTATTTTAAAACATTCACACATGTTCACTGTTAATATATCTTTATGGTTTGCGTAACATAGGGTACGAGGATGTCTACCCTACGAAAAAATCTATTCGTAATGAAGTTGCATTAACTGAAACCCGTCTCAAGTCGGGGACTACCTGTACATTTCACTCAGAAGAAACTGTCATTTAAATGCTGTGACTGAATGGATTAGCTTGTGCATTAATTATAGACACAGGTTAAACACTGATGCATCCAACCTACCCTCAAAACTCTTGAAGGACTCAAACAGTTCAGTGAGGGACTGGGTGGACAGCTGCTCATGGTATTTGGAGGCCACCTGGACGCATATCTGCAGGTTCTGACGGATGTTTGCTGACAGCATGGCCCTCAAGCATTCAAGAGAGTCCTCCACAGACAAGGAACCAAAGAAGTTCACCAGCCACTAAAAGAAGAGGGGGAAATTACTGGATGCTGCTAATTTCACATATTTTGTTTCACTTTCTTGTGACAGAAAAGAAAGAAGTGGTTGTGCATGCATACCTCTGGGTTGAGCAGATGAGTATGGACCACAGCTCGTTTGATATCATACAGGTCGGTGTAGTGCTCCAGTGCTCTCTGGAGCAGACCGGCCTTCTCGCACAGCTGAGCAATGTGGGCACGATCATAGTGTGTGAACATCTGGTTGCCCAGGATTGCGTCAGCAACCTAAAAAAACAACAACAAAAATCAGCAATTTGGCTACACAGCTATCAGGTTTCAAAGCCTTACAAATTTCATTTCACACTGCGTTTTGTCTTAAGCGCTCCTAAAAGTTACATTTACAGTAACTGACAGGAGAGGGGACACAGGATTTAACATCCGGGGAGGCCTGAGGGTTAGGATGGGCACCTGTGGGGCATGCATGAGGTTCATTTCCAATAAGCGGGTCTGCAGGGGTCCCTCTGAGGGACGATTATTCTTCAAAGCATCCAGAAGGAAGGATGTACACTGCTGAATCAGGTTGTATTCCATGAACACATCAACGATCTGAGCAGAGCACAGAAGAAGAAAATGAGTCGATACGTTTGTCTGGCTAAGGTCAGCAGTGGGCTCAACAAGAACACTGCACAATGCTCATATTTCAGTTTGAACGCAGCTAGTTTTGCTGACAAACCTGTGTGATGTCAGCCAGGGGCTCTTCATCCTGCACCAGCATCTGAGAGAACTGCAGCCCCTGATCGGGACTGATGCGCATCACGTTGCGCAACAGAAATATCCAATCAGGAGTGTAACCAACCTGAGTGGAGGGCAAGATGATATAGGATTATCAACAAGTGGGAATTGTTGCTTTTTATTTTAGTCACACATATCCAATATGTAATGTCACTTTACCTTAGTTCATAATATCAAAGAAACACAGCATTTGCTAAGTCCATTAGCCACTAGAGCAGGATGATCTTACTTTTATGAGACACAGGCAAAAGTTCAAGAGATGGTTTATCACGTGCTGTGGTACTGTACCAACAAACCTCTACAGACAATATGAAACACCAATGGGTTTTACCTTTTTGGCATACAGTACAATTTTCTGGAACTGTCCAGTTTCAGCAAAGCACTGGATGACCTTGTTGGGGACATTGGCTCTCAAGTACACACTAAGGGCCAGAGTTGGGTCCACTGACTTCACCAGGTCACCCAGTTCCTCTGAGCACTCAAGCTGCAGGAGAACAGACAGACAATCCAGTGTTACTAACAGTGCCACCAACCATTTTGCATGTACAGTCCATGCTCAAGTGTAGTGGACCTCAATTTTAAGGAATATCACCAAAATATTTCAGAAGAAAACCAAAGAAAAATCACACATACTGAAAAATTTTTAAACATAAATATTTATATTTACAATGTATTAAGTAATTGTAAGCCTTTTTGTAAAAAAAAAAAAAAACCCAAAAAAACAACTTCAATAATGCATAGAATAATGTTTGAAACAATTTTGATATTGTCTTTGACAATATTGTTAGTTCCAAGAAGGCAGTGCAGTCCCCTGCAACAGTGTGATCCAGACATATCAGCACCTTATTCATTGCTTTTTACATATAATTCACCGTACTGTATGTATGCATGTTTCAACTGACAATGCTATTTGACTTTACTTCATTTTATTATGCACATTACATGTTCATTACACATTAAATTAGTTTATAAAATGTTACTACAGTACAGTACTATACAGCAGATTCGCTAAAAAGACAAATTGTGCTTATAATTTTCAAGACTTTCATCATATCTGGAAACCTCCTCTCAAGAACATATTGTGCACTGCAAAATTTTGCACAGGAAACTGTTCGTGTACATTACAACCCATGCATATTAACCTATTATGTAGTTTTATGATTTTTACTTAGGCAATTTGCTGGGTGAATAATTTATGCCTTAATAACAGGTCTCTGCCACAGCACACATCCACTTAAAAAAAGCATAACAGTAAGTCAGTGACAAATCTAAAAATTGAAACAACCATACAGTAGTACTGCAGAAAAATACAACTTCAAAACACACATTATTTTCACTATTATTATTTATGCTGATGCCTTTTGTCCAAAGCGACTTACAGAGACAGATTAAACAAGACAAGAACGTACTTTATCCTCCTTCAGCCACTTCTCCAACAGCTGCTTGCGGCCTTGTTGCAGGACAGGCCTGCACAACTCCAGTGACTCAAACTTGTTGAGCTGGCCCTGATCCAGCAGGATGCCAAAGTACTGGAGCAGGGGGGATGTCTGGCCAGGCTGGGCTGGGACACTTTGGAACCGCCTGATGGTGTCAGGTGTACGCAGGATTCCCTGGGATAAACAAGGTCACCTAAGTCTGCCCTCTTTAGACATCTTTACACATTATTTTCCTATTGCGTTCATTTTACAGGAGTTTATTTATCTATAGAGTTACGGATTTACTCAAGTCTAAACCAATATAAGTACAAAATAAAAAGTGACAAAAATAAACAGTTACACTTGAATTTCCCATTTTGAGGCAAAGCAAAACATATCCTAATAGTTTAATAATGCCTTTATAACCTGTAGCAAACCAGAGAGTGTTCCAAAAATATTATGTAACGTTATCCTTATGCTGACTGTCGCCTGTTGTAGAAATACTGGTTGTTACACTTACGTAAATGTGGAACTTTTACCGGGTCCACTGAAGGTAAACAATCCTTCCTATACATTAAATTCCCTCTAGGATTAAAACATTACTGCTGTTTTATCCCTTCCAAACCCCTTGACACCACGATATTAAGATGATGTTAGAGAAGCAATGAAATTGACAATTTGAACAAAGTGCAATAACAGTTCAATAAAAGTGAATGACTAAAAGCAAATGCAAGCTAATCAGATTAACTGCATTTTAATTAATTTCATTAACTAATGTCAGTCAAAATGGTTTGTACAAACACAACAGACACTCAGTTGACTAGCAAATGATGAGGTGGAAACATGATCAGTGCTATGACATACCTTTGGTGCATTGGCTGCTACTTTTGCAGCCTCTGAGTAGCTTCCAGCTGCAAACAGGTTGTTGAACTTGCGTGCAAAGAGCTCCTCGGCACCTGCCAGGTTATTGCGAACGGCCATGCGGAGGGCTAGGTCTGAGTTCTGCAGCACATTGGTGATGTATGGGATGATGTTCTCTTCCTCCACACACACAGAAAGTACCTGAAAGTAGACAGAAGAGGCAGTGAAGACTGAGACCATACTGTTAATCTCAATATCTCAATTCATTTAAAGGAGAAGTCATAACCATTCTTTGAACACAAATATCTTAATATTCAGAAATCCCTTCAGAGCTTATTTCACAAAGACTGGGGATCAAATACTAACAGGCAAAATAATTTAAAAGCCAATGAAATGTAAAATAAGTGTACAAAAGACTTAAATGGAAAAGCATTTCAAAAACCTGTGTATGATGGTTAAAGGGGAAGGATGAACTCACCCCACAAGCATTAAGATATACAGGGATGAATACCAGTGCAGGCAAAGCCATTCCCATGTGATTTAGAGGAAAAGCTCTGAATGTTAAGAAGATTAAACCTGCTGAGAACAGCCTATCATAGGCTGTGCCCTCCACCAGGTGGTGCACCTGTTCAATGTCTGGTTTACAGGTCTGTGTTTCAAAAGCATGCAGACTGACTAGAATCCTCCCTTTCACATGTGTTAGCCCAGCAGCACTTACAATATTTCCAGCCTCTTACACTCACTCAGCTTGACACCCTTCATTCAAACACAACACAAACTGTGTGGAGCATTGGACAAATTATGTATCCTCTCAAAAGGCCACCAACCCAAAAGGTGGTGAATTAGAAGAGAAAACTTGGAAAAAGGCTCACAAGGGACAAAAGTGTTTTAGTTTTGCCAACACGACAACAAACATTTAAACATACTGACAATAAAAACTGTAATTATTTCCGCTGTCAGGCAGTTTTTTGTTTTCCTTTACAGTGAAGTAGATCCGGGAGCTGCATGTGGGGTCCATCACAAAGGTCTGTATCTACTTTCAACAACACTGAATATTTGATGGATTTCAGAGCTTAAGAGGGGAATTATTCATTACCTGGCAGGATCCAGTCTCAGCAAATGAGGGAAAGACTGCAAGAACCTCTACTCTGTTTACTCAAGAAGCACTATGCTTTCCACTCCAGTGGGAAAATTACCTTCATTGGGAAAATTTTGGCTCTGAGCTTAGAACTGGCTACTTAAGAACTACCCAGTAGTTTCCCTTTCTTTTGTTCATCAAGACATAACCACTGGGTGGTAAAGGAATTTAAGTACAAAATAACCCAACTCAATTTAGGGGACATGTATCTGATGACAGAGCAGGTGAATAAGAACAAAAGAATTATCAGAATTATTATAGAATGATTTCCAATTATTTTTATTGCAGAAAGTACAAAGTAAATATGTTAAGAGCAGCAGCTGGAAAATCACTCAACTATTAAAATGATAAATGGAATTAAAGCTGACCCTGAAATTAGCCATGTATGGTAGCAATTACTTCCAAAATAGCAGAAGTTGTTTTTACCAGTCAATAACCCTTTCCAGTCATGTCACAGATGCAGGTTCAGCCACCAGGAGATCAGTTTTCGGCTGCAGTTTAAAGCCAGACAGGCTCCACACACAAGGAGCACTACCAGAAGCCAGATCAACAGGCAAGCTTTGGCAGACAGGAGGATCTGCATCTGATAAACCCAGATTTTCCCTGGGTGGACTGTTCTTACTGTCACCCAGTGAATTAAAGCACCTTTTTTTCCCAAAACACAGATAACAAATTGAAGTGTGTATAGTAGCATTTGAGTTGTACAAATAATTAAATAACTACTCATCTGCCTGAGCCACACGTACAACTAAGCCTGTCACGGCAGCTAAAACAGAGTCTTGAAGAAAATATAGCCCTCAGTGCAACGTGAATGGTTATCCTAGGGTGGATGGGGCAAAGGAAATGCTGAGGCCATACCTGTCCTTTCCGGTTGACTCCAATGATGCCGGCTGTAGCTTCGTGGGGGGCAGTCACAAAAATGGTCTCCCCACTAATCCTATTCATGTAGATGCAGGTGCCCGTCTCGAGATCATAGAGGTGGATGTAACCGTATTTGGTGATGAGAAAGACAACATCCTGCTTGGAGCTGATCTACAAATGAAACATTTTGAGAGGCATTTGATGGTGGCATTAGACAGGTCAGCTAATGTGTGGAGACAGAGGTCATAAATTTTGAACGCATACGTGCCCTACAGCCACAGCATTTTGCTCAAAGCTACACATTCAGTGTTGCTACCTCATATTAAACAGGGATACGCATTTACCTGCATGGCTACTGGAAAGTCATTCTGGGCCTCAGGTGGGAAAAACACATCGACGGCTTTCTTTGGAAATGGCTGGTTCCCTGCTGGAGGTGTCCCCACTTCAATAATATGTAACTAGAAGGAAAAAAATTGCTCCTTCAAGCTCCACGTCTAGTTAGAGTAATGTCAGTTCAGTTTGTTTTTGCAGACATTTTATCCTTAACTTCTTATTGTATGTTGTTGCACCCATAACACTCACAAGCCACAGTCATAGAGCTTTTTAAATTGTTTAGGCCAAAATGAACCAAAACACAATTCAAATTTCATTGACTTACAACTGGATATTTTCTTACATGATTTGGAATGTTTCCAAGTGAAAATGTTGTCCTCGGATTTTAACAAGTAACGCGGCAATCAGGTAACAACTATAATGTCTTGCATAATGTAAACTCTTCATAAATTCTACCCTTTAATTTGAGAACTGGGTTTGCTTGCTAGATTAAGACCAAATCAAACAGTATCAGAAATATATTGTATTATAAATATATATTGTATATTTTTACAGAAACAATGAACCACAGGTTAACTGCAGATTTTCAAACTTCAAAAATCCAAATTTTTTGGAATCAAATTAGAGGACATGATGTCATTATGCCCTGGGTTTCATTTGCCACAAGTCAGTGTGATGGAAATATTTTTCCTTGGGCAACACTTTGACTTGCTGGAAATAACAGCTAGTGACATTTCTGTCCAAGTAAACTAATTTCAGCTTGGATAATAAGGCTCTGCTTACCATAAGGACACTAGAATCTCATCTGTTTGGGCCACTTGCCCGTCTCCCCTGTTCCCCTAATGAGTACAAATCCATAGCCAGTACCAAAATGGGCTACATACCTTCCCTCCAGCTTGACCCCTAACAGCAAAACAGAACAGTGTTGACTCTTCTGCATTACCCTCCATTTTAAACTGAGCAAAGCTGGCTGCATGGCCCTCTATAGGCTGGGAAACCTTCCTGTCCACTGAGTACAGCTGCATGGCACCCACAACTCGGTTTTGCTAGAGCAGAAGACAAAGCAAATTCACAGAAATAAAGACACGTCTATAGACAAGGTAATACTACACTGCAGTACACAACAGAAAGGTAGAACTTCTCATCATAAAACTGTATCACAGCGATAATTTTTGTATCAACAACAGTCTGTCCATCGTTTAAAACATCAGGTAAGTTCAGTAACTTAACACAGAACTGTTTTACACAGACATACAATGTTTTGCTTTTTAAAGTTTTTTTGTTATAATTAGCATGTGTCAGATCAATTGCACTGATCATGTCTTCCGTTTACTCCAAGTATCACAGAAGAGTGCAAACATGTTTGCATAGCCAAAGAAGCCAATCAACCATTCATATGCCCAGAGTATATACCCTTGCCTCCCCACCTGTGCAGAGATACCAATAAGGAGGAGCCACTTCTGTTTGGCATCAGTGCGGTAGTTGATAATCTGACAGCCTGCTAGGCTGGAATGCCGGTCAAAAACTTTGACAGGCTGGGAGTCTCCCTCCATGCTCCAGTGGTAGACGGCATTGTCTGTAACCAGTGCCACTGTGTTGATGGAGATCCACTTCCAGAAGGTGACATCATCTGTCATGGTGTGAGCCTTCATCTTGCTCTTCATCTCAATGTTGAAGATCTGAAGAGTCTTTGCCGCTGTAGTTAAAATGCAAACAAAAATGAAAAACAGCACACTGCAATGAAAACAGTATGATATCATAGCTTCAAATAATGTAATTTCCTCTGGCCAGATAGGAGAAACTATATTTAATGAAAAAGTGGCATAGAGAAAAGATGTGACTACCACAACTCTATGTGCACAAGAGCCCTTTATACTGGCAAAAATGAACTGCAAAGAGGACACTAAAGTTACCTTAACCCCTACTTGATGATTTCTTTTTCCAAAATGTTCCATTTAAAATTTGACAATGACAAGCAGATCATGACAAATATCCTTTAACAGCAAAAGTGCATACCATGATTCAAAAATATTAAATACAAAAATGTATTTTTGTGAACTACGCTATGCATCAAATGCTACAAGCCATTTATATCAAAATATCAGACATAATTATTCACAGCTGTTGATATTTACAGATAAGGATTCCATTTTGAGAACACCTGATCAGATAAATTTATATAGCTAAACAAGTATACGTATTTCATATGACTTTTTTTAAAATTATAAATATATTCCCATCAATTAAACATTTAATACTTACACAATTAATATTTAACTTCTTAAGAGATAACTGTCAGCATCTCAAGGTTCATATAACATACCAAGAATCACAGTAACTTCAAGCTCAAGAAGGAGGCAGATGGAGATCTGAATGCAAGCCACAAGTGAAACACAGCCATAACAGAGACACAAGCTGGCCAAAAATACTTTGGTATCTTACAGGGCCCAGTTAATCACCAAGGCCAAACAGAGCTGACTCCCACACATTGTTACAGATGAAATTGCCAATATAAACATATTTCATGGGGAAAAAATTCAAAAGTTTTGATTTAAATGTAAAAGATTCAGTTCTCAGGCCTTATTATAACAAATTCATTTCTGGAAAGGCTTTGCCATCCAGAGCAGAAGGCTTAAAGGTGGTTACCCTGAAATTTGCTCACAACAAAAGAAAGCTGAAATTAAAGTGACAGATTAAACATCCTTTGGGCTTTTGTACACCCCGCATTAAACCTTACCAAAGTTTACTCTTAGGAAGACAAATACATAAGTACAAAGGATGTATAAGAATTTTACGTGAAAGTGTACTGCAATCCAAGTATACAGTTAAAGAACACCATAAAGCTAACAAGTTTGTATGACCTGTTGTATAAAATGACACTGTTCTACAATTTGCATGAGATTAATAGAATTAAATATAGAATCATATTGCATGCCAATCAAGACAATTCAGTCTGAATTTTAAAAAAGGAGGAAATAAACTCTATAAATAAACCTTATATCCCCCAATTGATTTACCAGACTAACACTGAGCTATTAAATATACATCAACATTCAAACCACAAAAATTGTGAAAGTTAAATCCTGTTGAGTCAGTTAAGGGTATGGAAGAGTTACTCCACTGCAACTGCAAAGCTAAAAATGACTGTTTTCTAGTGCAACCCAAGAATGTTGACAGGGGACTACCTGCAGAAAAGGCCTAGCAGAATATGGTGTTGAATAAAATGCTAATTATTTCCATGGACCCTTCAGAAATTGCTACTTGTAACTTTGCAGGCCAATTATCAAAAATAGATGAAAAAGTATCAACAGTCCCTATTGACAACCCAGCAAGACACTATCTACAGCCCTTTAATCTGTAACATTTGGGCAAAAACAATTTAAGGTCCAAGGACAAAGGTGCTATTCTATCTAGACCAGAATTTCACGGGACCAACCAAAATCACTAAGAATACAAGCCATGTGTTTGTTCAGCTGAAATTAACATTCAGGCAAACAATAATGTCCTCACGTGAAATGACTCATGCAGTTAACAGCCAAAAATCATGTCACGATTCAGAACATCACATTGGTACTAGGAGAAGTGGGTCAACTAAACAACTATGTTTTACAAAACACAGCTTTAAAGAATTGGTCCTGGAATAGTTGAAATAATATTTTAACTAGCTAAGCATCAGAAGTACAGTCCATCTTCGATTTTCCAGACTGCAAAGGAGAGGAGGTATCTGGATATAGTGAAAGTCCAGAAAATCAAAAGCGCGATTTAAGTGTTATATTCTTTACTAGGGTACTGTTTAGCACTGCACTATGTAAAACAGTATTATTTTTTAACCTAACGTGCAATGAACATGTAATGTCCCCGATAATATAAAGTCAATACTGTAAATATAACATACATGCATACACTGAATAACATGCAAAAAAAGTAACAGATAAGGTGCCAATACAGATCGGTCAGAACGCCGCCACAAGAACACTAGTTGGCACTTCGCTGCACTCATGGTGCTAACAATGGAGATGGTTGGATGGTTTTTAGGACACAGTATCAAAATTGTTAAAACTATTATTTTCTTTTATCAGTAAAACTATTTCTCCAAAAAAGTTTAAAATACATTTACTTTTATATTATACTTTAAAATAAAAGATTTTTCTATTTTTTTCTGGAATATTTTTGTGATGGTCTGTAAAATCCAAAATCTGTAAAGTCGAGGTCCGATAAATCGAGGATAGACTGTAAACGTATAGATATTTCAATATGACTTTACAGTTTTATTTATTGGTCTGATTTATTTTTTACTGAAGCTACTGAGGTTCAGTAGCACTCTCAAATCATGTAACTGAAAAGTTATCTTGGTTACAAGCATAATACTGACCATCGTGCCCCTTCTGGCCCTTAATAAAAATGCTCTGGATTGAAACAGGTATGTTTTCTAAAACAAATTCATGTCATCACAGACACCATTTTTCTCAGAGATTTAAAACAGGACTATAACTTCCACAATTCAGGAAACAAATTTTAACTCACCATCTGCATACATAAGAAAGCAGGAAAGAAACAAACAACAACAAAAAGACAAAGCAATTACCATGGCAGGACAAAGTAATAAAGTTTTTTCTAATATCTCAATAAATATTACTCATAACACTAGCAGCTAGCTAAAATCTTGCTAAATAATAATGTCCAGGAATATGAAAACCATGTAAATGAGGCTAAGACCACAAGAGGTGAAATCCTAACATTTTAGGTAAATGTTACTGTAAAACTAAAAATATGAATTTGGACATACAATGCTTTGAGACACTGCAAAGTTTGGAAATCTGGCATGTTTATCTTAATATTTATATTGATTTTCAAAAAGAAATGTTTTAAATTAAAGGCTGACTTCAACTTTTATGTGCAGTATTGCTATTCATTCAGTCCTACCTTTCAAAGCAATAACCTTGCTGGCAGGGTTCATGATGGCACTGTCTGCCGAAATGGGCCGGCGGATGGGATTGTTCGGGTCGTTCATGTCGATAATCACCACCTGGGCCTGCTCGCCAACCTTCTCCCGAATGCAGATGAACTTATCTGACTCCATGGTCAGGGTACTAAACCCAATATTGGCTGGGTTTATGCCCAGATTCTGGAGCTGAGAAAGAAAAGATGCATTCCAGAGCTGGTGTCAGCAACACACTCGCCAACCACCGCATGTGTTAAATCAGATTTTCAAAACAGGCAACAATACCAAAAGAAAATAGTAAATAAAAAGTATTAATGTACTTTGCTGTATTTGAAGTTTATCACATGGGCTGTTCAGTAACCATGGTTTTAAGAAACAGTTACTTAAAGTAAGTTACACACTATGAGAGGCAAACCTTCCACAGGTTTCTAGCCTTTCACTCCACAGTCACTCATTTCCAAATGAAGATACACTGAAGATATTAGGCTTGAATGTCAAATTTTGGATGTTCAGTTGATGTCAGACACAATGGGGAGGTAAATGGATGATGGAAAAAGCAGACTGACATAATGCAACACAGGCGACATACAATATAGGCAAGATGTCACGTCCTAATTCTGCACATTTTCTCCTGCCTTTGCGCAGTTTGCATGGATTCTCTCCCAAATTATAAACATAACCTTTGAAGAAAAACGGTAAGCCTCTTTCGTATCAACTCTTACTGTGAAAGCCACACCAGTGGTCAGCTTGAGTCGACTTACCACTTTGTTTGTTCAAATACAGAATTTGTTGATAATCATCAGAAAGAAGATTTTACTTTCAATTCGGTTTCTGTGTGTCTTTACACTTCTGAAGCATGATTATGGACTGTCCTATCGGACAACTAGGAAAATAACTGTGTCAGCAGACAAGGTTGTACTTAAGCAAATAATTACAGGACCTCAGCAGACAACTTGAAAAAAACTGATGAGTTGTGCTTTTTTCTTCTCAACTGTTATTTTGGCAATTACTTCTGAATGCTGTGTAGTCCTCCTACCATGGTGACTGCAGAGGCTACCTCTATGTGCAAAAGCAAATGCATTCCTCACATTCCTACTGCAATACACCTGAGGGCTGTAAGTTAGGCAAAAAATCATACAATTACTTAAGCACATGACAGTGATCCAGTTATGTTAGATTTCCAACACACAATGGTCTTAACACGTATTTCTATATTTAGCACATTATTGTCTAGAAACAATAATACAAGATTAACATCAATGTATCACTGCAATGCGTACCAGAACGCACTTTAATCTCAACAGAAACTTTGTCACTAACATCAACCACCAAAATGGCGTGAATGTGTTTGAGGACACACTAGTCTGCAATCTTTTGCAGGTTGATCTGATGTTGAACAAGACCAGCCGTGTTCCACACGAAGACAGTAAAAACAATTTTATGGCAAGAGCAATGATTCAGCACCCATATAATTATCATGGTGTTGATACAGTTTTACACTTTTATCTGTATATTTATATCTGCAGCATGACTCATTTCAAGCTGTTAAATCTGTTCAACACGTCACGTAGCTGATGGAAACAATCCGTTTGTTGCGCTGTGTCAGGGTGAATAAAAGCCATTAACCAACCCTTCACTGCCCACAAGCTGCTGTACTTGATACTCTGTCTTTAGCATCACTGGTTCCTAATATGATTACTACCAGGGCAGAGTACACATTCCTCATCTGAAACCTTACAGAACAAACTTAATGCTTGCTAATCCTTTATTAATACCAGCTCAGCAATACTATTTATTTTTTTAGTACTAGCACAACATTATTATCATTTGTTTACCACCAGCACATGAGAATTTGTTCCTAATGTAATTCCTACCAGTGTTATGTGCTGTATTGAATGAATGGATGAATGAATGAAACCCGCCATTATCCTGTCACCTTTCAAAGCACAAGTACTTCAAATATTTACTTATGTACATGTATACATCAGACATACACACATGTGAATATGACTTTAGGACCACAGAATTGGGTGTGTGCTCTAAACGGCATCAACGGGGAAAGCTGCACTCAGTGGGTGGCAGCTGATGTTAAATATGAAAGAGGGTTGATGGACCGATATTAAAGAAAGACAAACGAAACACAACACCCTAAAATATTAAAAGAATAAGTGTGATATTTCAGCAGTGTCGTGAATCTGACACCCCGCCGTTCCTCTGTGTCAGTTAGCACAGGCAGCTAGCCTAGCCGCTGGCCAGCCTCAGCGCTCCATTCCCACCAACATCACCTTCATTCCCACCATCATCCCCCACATCGCCTCCCTTTTACTGAACGGCCACTTGTTTCTATCCCTTTTGGTGAAATATCCTCAGCGCTCGAGTCGCTCTGCTGTCCCTATAGAGACACGAACCGGCCTTCGCTCGACCCCGCGCTCTGCCTCCGTTAGTGTGTGTTTGTGTGGACCGGAGTCTCACGTTCAGCGGTATTTATGAAATATTAAAGCGTTAAAAAATAGCAGTCTGAATGCTCTGCAGATAAGCTGACAGAAGTCGGCCAGCCGCAAGGTACCTGGAGGTGCTCCTGGAAGCGGATGGGCAGGATCTGAGCCATGGCCGAGTGTCACTCCTGTCCCGGATCTCCGTTCGCTCGATCAGCGCGGAGCCGCGCAGCTGTGTGACCAGAGACGGCTCCAGAAAAGGGATAAAGAAAGGCGTGTGGTGTTACTGTGCGTAAGACTGCAGGAACCGTTCACACTCGCGGGGCTGACTACTGCTGACGTGTTTTTCCCCTGAATGGAGACGAGCGGCCCCTACCTAAGCGCCGAAAACCCGCAATGGCGGCGGAGACACCCAGGAAGGATACGATGCGGAAACGGCTGTGGACCTCTGCGCTGTGGAGGGATACACTGCGGAAACACTGGCGATTTGTTCCGCGGAAGGATACACATCCCGAAGTGGTGCTCAAAACGCATCCGAGAAGTGTGGAGGCGCTCGTGTGGTAGTGGCAATGCGAGAGAATGCGGTCAGATTTTCATTTCAAACACAAATGAATGTTTTTAGTTCACCGCGAAATAATTTCGCACTGTTTATGCTGACTTCCGAGGGCATCTTGTTGTCTTAGCAAACCCCGACCTAGAAATTTCCTTCACCTGACAGCACATTTTTATTCTCGCATTAGTTACGTCTGAAATCGGAGGCTCCCGGGAGATTTAGCTTCCTTTAGTCTCCATCGATGAACAAACTACTGTTTTGTTTACAATTTAAGGTGTGATGTTACAGAAGGTTCTAGATACAATACACCTAACTGGTTGATAAACCTGAGTTTTAATATCTGAAAACGGAGTGAGGTCGATCCGCCTGCGACAGCTGGTCAAATGTAAGGCCGGACGATGCTGTCTATAATGACAATTTATTTTCATATATATTTTATGACAAACCCTACCGAACGTGTAACCTCTGTACTGTACTGTACTGTATGTTAAGTGTCACAACTGCGACGAAGTGTCATTTATCGATTCCTAGTAACTGGCTGCTGTCACTTATGGGAAAGCCAAACGAAACACGGGGACTACTTTTCTGGGAGTGCGACTTTTCATTACACTTCACATGACTTCACTTCACGGCAGAGCATTTGCCCTGCTGTAGTAAGTAAGTATTCTTTGGAGTCAGAAAACCCACCCCGATCATAGTTAAAAAAAGAAAAAGGTTTTATAAGCAAGACATTTTTACTCTAGTAAATAATTCACTAATGGCTAGGAACAGTCCAGGCGTCCTGCAAAGAGAAACCTTTGTATGGAAACATTGCATGAAATTATAAATAATGCCAATACCAATAGTTAAATTTTATTAATTCACCCTTCAAATAGTATTTCTACATAGCACTACATTTGTATAGTCCATACCAACTGGCCTAACATGGCCTATTTGATTCCTAAAATAAATCAGAATACAAAAAGAACCACTTGGAAATTGCTCAAGTACTTTAATTCACAATAGATTTTTTTAATATTCTGAACCGCTATCAAAGTTAAATGATTAAATACACAGTTTTTAAGTTGTGGAGAAAATAAATATATCCTTTCGGTACATGAAATCTCAGTAAAATCAGACATTGTTAATTAGACTAATGAAATAAATACAAAAGGAGTGAGACCACACTCTGCTAAGTAGGTCCATTGTTGTATCTGACATCTATGTCTAAAGCAACTTACACTATCAGGTTTGTATAGGAAGCTGCTGGCAATTATTCTCCCATTTACACATTTTTAGTAATTAAAATTGGAGCAATTCGAGATAAATGCCTCGCTGACAGTACTGCGGCAGATGCAGGGGTTCAGACCTGTCTTTTTCCCTGGAAGACGATTACTCTGACCACTGTCCTAAGCAAACAGCTCTATCACTCCTTTGCCGTGTAGTTAATGACTTTATATACAACTGACAGGTGTGGGACTTGAACCAACAATATATTATGTAATTATCAGTAACTGCTACACTACCAACTATTCCACTTTCTCCAGAAATGTACTTGAGTAGCAAAGAAAATATAACTAATTACTGCCTGTCTATAAGTACTAGTAAGTATAAAACAAAATGAACCTTTTCCCTAATTCTAGGCCAGGGAAATTAGTGAATTACAGTGAAAAACAGAGGTGGTAAAACCTGGCAATAGTTGTGACCACTGTTAATTTTGTGAAATATCAGTAGTGAAATGCTCCAAAAAGATAACTCCAAAGCCAGATATGGGGACAGTCACATGTTGTTTAGAGTGGATAGAGTGTAACCTGAAAATAGATATATACAATGTGTTTTAAATGCTGTAAATGGGCTTAGATGGTTCTTACCTGAAAGAACATGGAAAAAAATCAGATTTGGAGAAAATGTAACTTTTATTGTAAAGTATTTGTGAGGAATAAAAAAAATACACTGAACAAAAATAAAAACACAGCACTCAACCGTTTCAAAGATGTTGAAAATAAGTCTAAAAAACCGAAATCCAACAACTGTCATTGATTGATTAGGCTCTCCAGGTCACAGATACCCCGAAAAACAAGGTGGGTCACACAACAGATTTCCCACATTAGTATCTGGTCTGACCACCATTTGCCTGCAGCAGCGTGACGCGTGTCCTCCTGTGACTGTGAGGCCGATTGGATGTACTGCCAAAAGCTCTGAAATGGCGTTGGAGGAGGATGATGGTAGAGACTGGACATTCATGACTCTGGCAACAGCTCTAATGGACATCCCTGCAGGGAGGAGGCCAATGGGATGGTCGTGCAAAACTTGAAGCATCTCAGGCATTGAGTTTCTCAACAAAAAACTGCACATTTTATATGGTGCCCTTTTATTGTCCCCATACTAGGGGACACCTGTATAGTGATCATGCAGCTGGGTCAACGTGTTGACCTGTCACACCTGTGCAGTAGATGGATTATTAATGTTAAAAACCAGTTAAAAAAAAATTAAACTTCATTTAACAAAATTTGAAGGTCACAATTTTTATGTGCAAAATGGCAGCAAAAAAAGTGCTGCTTTAATATTTTTTTCAGTATATATTTACTATCAATGTGTATGTCATTTACATAAGCAAAGAAAGTCTATTTTAAGGAGACTTTTTAAAGTTATGTACACTATATTCTTAATTATGCACAGTTAGATGTAAAACTGTTATATACAGTATATGCCTAAAAGTTTTGTCAAAAAATGCAGCATCTGGGGCACCAGAAAAGTTAATTATTGGAATCATGAGAAATAAAGTATTGAATAAACAATGTTCCATCCCTGTAGGTGTTGAATATGTTTATAAAACACACTGATTTAAAATTTAAAACAAAATGGCACAGTGGGTAGGTAAGCAACATTGCTTCCTCACACTACCTGGGCAGGAGTTTGAATCCAATTTACTCTGTGTGAAGTTTCCATGTTCTCTTTGTGTCCTGTGAATTTCATCTCACAGTCCAAAGATGTGTCTCAGGTTAATTGATCACCCTAAACGGCCCATTGTGTGTGTGTACATGCCGCAGCCACCCTGTGATGCACTGCTATTCCATGCACAGTATAATTTCATAGCCTACTACCCAGTGATTGCGGCATAAGCGCCAGACCACTGTGACACTGACCAGAATTAAGTGGTTAACAAAAAGGCATGGAAATTAAAATTTAAGAATATTTTTATATTGAAAAAATACAGACTAAACAAAAATTTCATAAAATTTAACATTTACACCGAACTGACTGCCCAAGTCTAGAAACTAAATACATATTTCGAAAGAATCTACTGACATTTAAAGTTGAGTTATACTGAAATAGCTCAATAATACTCAAGTATGGAGCATACTGTTTAAATATACTCTATGGAGTTCACCCACTCTCTACGGATATTTAAGTAACAGTTAGTTAGGTAATCCTTAACCACTTCTCTTTCTCCCTGAGCATTTAAGCATCTGACTGCACTAATTGTGTACCTACCAGAAGTAATTCAAGTTTCTCTGTGTGGAACCATCCTGTTCTATCCTGCACACATGATCTGTATCCTTGTAACACATAAGAGCTCTGCAAGGACAAGTTGCTGTTACCAGTACTAGCACTTTACTATCCTGCAGCTTCCACTGGTTATCCCCAGTGTGCAACATTAGGCAAAGTGCTTGTTGTAGCATGCATGGCATAATGGGGCAATCCAGGATCCCCACATGAGCAGCAGAGATCATAGTTTGGCCTTTCTGCCGCTGTCCATTACGACAGCAGGATCACTCAGGGCACCTTGCCCAGCTTGCGTTCTTGCTTCCGCTGAAGGTACCGCAAGCGAGCTGCCAACACAGAATCGTTGCTGTTCCGTCGCTGCAGCTTCTTCAGTGCCTCTTCCGCAGCCTCCTCTGGGGACAGAGAACATATCAGATCAACCTCTAAGTTTCAGACTAACAGAGTGTTATCATTTATTTCAAACCAAGAAAATGAAAACCAAAGCAAAAACTGGAGAAATTACATTAAACCAAGAAAAACTAAAACCAACCAAAAAAATTCACAATATTTCCAATAATTCTAGTGATCTTACAAAGATAACGCTTTCTTGAGGAACACTTTGTAATGCAAGCTCTCAGACTTCATAAGGTGTAATAACAATTACTTTTTATGTACTTGTGTACACCAATAACCACTTGTCAGTCTGAATCCCTCACCTGGGCGTCGTTTGGTGGCCTCCTTGGTCTCCCATTTGGCCATCTCTTCATCGGTTACCTCTTCACGTGCCACACTGCTCAACTCGTGGGGCTCCACCTCGTGCAGCTTAGGCAACAGATCTTTTACCCACTCATAGCGGATGGGGCATATTGTCCTCACATACACGCGAGAAGTGACCAGGACGTCATGGAAGAGGATCCAGTCCAGCTGGGCCTCCTGTTCAAACAGCTTGCAAAACATCCCAGATGGATCAGACCAATGGAAGCATGACATTCACGTCCAAGTGTAGTAAATGCTACCTGCATGATGCACGCTGTTAAAGAGACACATGCTTGAGGCAGTGCAGTTTAAGATTTATTTAATTATTGTATTAAGTTTCTTAATAATAGTCAAGGCAAGCAGTAAAGAGTTGAAAGTGTTCCTTACTGCTGATGAAGGATGAATGTGAACGACTGATCCATGTCCATCCATTGTACAGAATGTTCTTCCTACTGACCTGCCGAGTAAAAATAGTGCGATACTTCAGGACCTTGTTGTGCTACAGAACCCAAAATATGCAGGAGCAGTGTAGGGCACAATGTGGACGCACAGGAAGTATACACAGAAGATGTTCACTGAAGACTGAAGGATTTTTAATCACCATCATATATACTTAAAATAATTTGCATGATGTATACTACTTTTTGCTTGTACAGTACAAAAGTTGCACTTAATTTAATTCTCCAGTCATCCTAGGTTCACAATTACATCACATGCTAGGGGAAGAGGAAAGAGATGTTTTTGGCACAACTGCTGCATTCTAACGGTGATACCTTCTTATCAACCTAGTTACTCCAACAGCACCATGTTTTGCAATACAGTTTCTAAATGTACCTTCTGGCCACGTTAGCAAAGTATCCAGAGCACAAACACCTCCGAAGAAGCTCACTTCGACTGCCATCAAACTTCTCTACTGGGAAATCTGGATGCTGCAGTAATAAGAATAAGCCGGACAAAATAAGTTGCTATAAAAAAAACGGAGTCCAACTGATTCAAAAGTAAGTTTGTAAGAATTGAAAGCTTCTACAATGACAAACTTGCAGCCACCTGTTTGAGTCGGATGAGAATGTCACGCAGCTGTTTCTCCACACTAAATGCAGACTTCATCGCCCTCCAGTGGATCCAGTGGTCTCTACACCACGCAGATGGTGTGTCACTGCATTGCAAAGTACACAAATATTCAGGTCATGTAACAGCAAGCCCTCACATTTGTACACATTACATAAAAATAAATATGAACCAAAGTATTTCTCAATGTTTGGATTATACTTTATACCCATCATTATAGGAGTGGTACTTGCATTGATCACAAGATGAGTAAATCTGTATCAAAGGAACACTGGAGTTCATAGGTTGGCAAAAGTGGTCAGGTACCTGGCTTTACACTTTTCGAACACATTTAGCAACACGGCAAAATCGTTGCAGCCTCCAGCCTGTGTAGCAAGCTGTCTGTGCTTCTGCTCTGACTCCTGCTGCTTCTCTGGCCTGCCTGCAGGTGGGACCACAGGGACTGAGCAAGTTTAACATAAATCCCCAGCACCAGACTACACAATGACACACTTACACAAATAAGACGTGCAAGTATATAGAGTCATTTTAAACTAATAATAATCTTTTAGATTGTTATACTGCTGAGCTCATCAAATAGGTTCTACTGCAAATCATTTCCTCTCCATGCAGTTAGCAACTGTAAATGAATAAATCAATGAAAAAACAAAAGAACGTCCAGAAGAAAAATAAAATCACACTCAAACCACATTAATAGTTACATAATAACCTGATACATAAAAAAAAAAAAAAAAAAAAAAAAAAATCACCTTCAATGTGTTGTTTGTTTCTACTGATCCTGTACTAGAAAATTAATTCTCATGCTGACAGCTGTGATTCTCACCTGGGCGAATGAAAATGTTCTCCACAGACAACATGGCAGCCACAGGGAGCAGTATGTCCTCGCAGCCCAGAGAAGCGGCCTTCAGCAGTGCCCGAGTAAGACCAGGGGGCAGGGGGAACTCGGCCATCAGCCGGCCTAGTGTGGTCACGTGACCTCGCCTACAAAAACATTCCCGTGTAAATGTGTCAAAGCACCCTGTATTCATTATTATAAATTATTATAATTCAAATTTAGACTTCATACTAAAGTAAGACATTGCATGCAACAGTAATACACCCAGTGTAGAAATAGGGACAGGAATTAGGTACATATCATGGTTAGCAAACAATGGGTTAAAAGCACCTGTCAATGGCATCACACTGGTATAACTGCTTCAAAGCCACCAAGATATACTTCTCTTCTGGGCTGTCCAAGTAAGGGAATCTATGTGGAAGAAATGCACAACTCATTATCCAGTAACCTGCATAAAAACACACCGAAATACTAAATACAGGCAATGATTAGAAGAGAGTTTTCCAGCTTCTCACTTGAGACATTTAAAAGAAATGGAAAGCATGAAATCATTCAAATATTTTCACAACATATGGCTAAAAGGCATATATAATAAATTATGAGCTGAAAAAGTATGTCTAAATTTTGATCCACCTGATGACATCATGAACCCCCAAGCACTTCAGAGTAAGGATGACTGCTGTCAAGCTGGTCCTCTGGACTTCAGGAATGGTGTAATCTGGCATACACTTCTCCCAGAATTCCCTGCTGTATATCCTGAAACATTTCCCAGATGAGGTTCTCCCAGCCCTGCCAGCTCTCTGCTGTGCCTCGCTCCTGCAAAAGCAGAACGACACCAGAGGGCTTTTACAGTAAAGGCCACTCACATGCAGTAATGTTATGCTACTTTTAATAGATCTAGGAGTTTGCTTGAAATTTAGGAAATGGCTGTAATTAATGCAGGATAAAAAGCACCTTCTTTCCTTTATCTTGAACAACTGAGAAAGCAGCCTAAAATTCGAACAATATCAGCGTGCGGTTGTCAGCTGAATCAGCTGTTATTAGATGTGTTAGGATAGAGCTTTAAAAACTTACTTTGAAATGGGCACAACCTCCAAAGTGTCCAGGCCCACTCTGAAATTATGGTTCAACTGCTTCACAAACCCGCTGTCAACAACATACCTATAACACAATGTTGCAGTGAATACAGCTGTGTAGCACAGGGGCAGCTGCTGTTCTCAAAGGCAACTGTTATATAAAAACAATGGCAAACATACATGAAGTCTGGCTTCACAGGTACTTTGCTATGATTAGATGCATTTCCATACTAGTCACAGAAGTTATCGCATCCTTGTCATGTCACTCACTTGATTCCTCTGATTGTCAGGGATGTAGCTGCAATGTTGGTAGCCACCACACACTTTCTCACTCCAGCTGGCGGGGGCTGAAAGATCATCCTTTGCTGGTCTGTGAAAAGAGATGTTTACCAGTATGAACTCAATAGTATTCACTGAAGCGGAAAAGTTAAAAAGCATGCAATTTATGAACCGTTTAAATATCTGAAGCAAGCCTTTTAAAGCACATGAGCAGTAATCTGAAAATACATAAAGCTAAGCTACAATGGTGTGTTGAACTGCTGGCACAACTTTCAGAATGTTTATGAAATAGTGCTACTAGGATTACTTATTGTTACTTTTTTCAATCAAAAAATAAAATCCAGACAGATCTTTAAAATGTTTCTTTGCAATGCCCAATAAGTAATTTATAATATAAAAATTAAAACATTTGTTATAAAGCAATACAGATGTTTCTTCAGGGAAAATGATCAAAGATTATTTGAACCCTCACCAGTTGGCATTGACCCATACAAAGGCAAGATCAAAAGGCCTTCAACAGAGTGATCATGAACATCATAACGGTAGTCTATGGACTCTGCCTTGTCATACAGCATGTCGCAGGCTTTTTCAATTTCAGACTGCCCTGCCAACAAAGGACATCAATTTATAAGATTAATGTTGTTAATAACAGTATTAGCAGTTTTTATTGGAAGTAGGAGAATGAAAATTCATCAGGAGAGGAGATATAAACTATTAAAACTAAAATAGTAGTGGTGATATTACTTATTACATCAATCAAACAAAAAGCCTTTGGGATCTTGTTTAAAAGGACTGGTAAGAACCAGTTTTCCCTCTTCACAGGTGGAGTCTTCAGGTTGCTCTTTAACTGTCAGTAACTACTTGAATCTCATAATACAGAGAAGTACAGTGATGTCCAAATAATGTGAAGTGAGGACTTACCTGTGAGAAACACAAGGATGTCCCCTGCAGGTTCACACGTGTGTACATCTAGTGCCACCTTTACAACCTGAAAAAGTATGACAGAGACTGTGGTAATCATATGTCAGCTAGGTCAAGTGTTTAGGAGTGACCTTAAACAGATAATGGAATGAGGACATTTTGTAATCTATTAGGTGCTTCTAAGTATTTTTAGCCAAAGTAAATGTAAAGTATTTTTATGAAACTGATTCAAGACGAAAGGATGCTAAATACCCATTGATTCATTTCAAGATGTCTGGTATGACATTTATCAGATTTTTAATTTTAAGTTTTAAATAAGTCCCATTACTATTCTTCCAGTTCTGATTTTATTGAATTTTTACCTATGTAAACAGAAAACAAGTAATCTTCATTTGAGATTAACTGTATCTGCCCACCTGCCTTATAAAAAATTGTATTATCAAACCTCTTTCACGTAGACAGAGCTTTCCACATCTTTGGGGCCAATGAGGTTGCAGAATCTCTCGGTCACAGAGAATGTGCGACCGGGGATGGAAAAGACAGGGCAGTCTGCCAGAAAGGCTGAGAGTTTGCCTGTTTCCAGTGTGGCAGACATCACCACCAGCTTCAAAGACTTTGAGCGGCTTGATAAACTCTCTCGAGACTGAAGTAGTTTTCTTTTCAAAAGGCCCAGCAGGATGTCCTACAAAAAATAAGTAGTCTTGCTAGGGAAGTATATTCAATAAGATAGTTTCAAAATGAGAAAACTAAATATTTTCAGCCTTTCACTCGCATGGGCCTTTGTTGTGAATAATAATAATAATAAGAAGAAGATTGGCACCCTTGTAACTGGCTCAAGCCACACTCACCGTGTTCAAGCTCCTTTCATGGACTTCATCTAGAATAATTATACTATACTGCTTCAGATCAGGATCTGCCAAAATCTCCCTCAGCAAACAGCCATCTGTCATGTACTTAATGACTGTGTCCTATGAAAGAGAAAATATACTTGTTGAAATAAACAAAAACTTTGCTTGCAACACTAATTACAAAAAAGTAGCAATTTCTCTGTGACACCAACATTCTTCAGTACAGCTGATATACCGTCACTCTTACACCTTTCCTAAAATAACAGAACATTAACATTCTGTGACTGCATCAAATTTAAACCAAATCTATTGCTGAAATTAAAGTCAGATTTGTGAAATTAACAGTTTCATCTGGTGGAAAACCCTTACCTGGGAAGTGCAGTCATCGAAGCGCACCTGGTAGCCCACCTGTCTGCCCAGATCATAGCCCAGCTCTTGGGACACCCTCTGGGCCACTGTGATGGCAGCCACCCGCCGTGGCTGAGTTATACCAATCTTTCCATGCCTGCAAAAACCTTGTAGAAGACAGGAAACTGGTAAGTTACAGTACATACAAAATGAAATATTACATTAACTAATAATAATAAGATAGCTACAAAGCTCAGTAGGGGTACTGGTTAGGGTTGTTGCCTTGCAACCTGAAGGACGTATTTCAAATCCCTCTCCTGCTGTGCTGTTTCACTTCATCATAATGGTTACACTAACTGATACAGTAAGGTACTCCACTCTATACTTGAGTAAATCATTATAAAGTTGCCTATATTAAGTCACTTTGGATGAAGTTGCCATCATAATAAAGATTATTATTATTATTTGGACTACATTACCTGACTGATACAAGTACTGTGGAAGCTGAGTAGTCTTCCCACTCCCAGTCTCTCCAGTGACTACTAGAAATGAATTATCTCTCACTGCCTGGATAAGTTTCTCTCTCTGCCGAAAGATAGGCAGATCGTCGTCGTTGTGCGAATCCAGCTTGCGATTCGGGTGACCACGCTTGGACATCGCTTGGACAACAATTACAAAAAAACACCAAAAATGAGCAAAGAAGCCAACGTGAGTGCCTTCGTGTCTTAGGGACGTTATTGAAGTTAAGTAAAAAGGACACGTGGAAACCCAGATAACGTTGCGTAAAAGCGAACAACCACACGTTTTATCGTTTTAATTTGCAACTTCATTTAAAAACATTGACCGACTTTACTTCCTGAGTCATTCTGAAGAGCACTAAGTACTTCCGAAGTTCACGAAGAAGTTCTTCCGCTTATTACCACAGTACTTCCGGGAGGCATGTATATTTAAAAAAAAAAAAAAAAAAAAGGTGAGTTACTGTTCTAAAGCCCCCAAACACTTTTTTCAGCAGATTCAGGCCATTTATTTAAAACAGCTGAAAGCTTTGGGAAGTGGTACATATGCAGAAGAGAAGGTTGAATGGTTGTCAGTTGCTAGTTTTTTCCATACTCAGTCCAGTACACCTCCCCCAGTATACGTCCTCCTCATTTACGTCCTCTTGTAAATTTAGTTTTATACCCATTTGGCTTAACTTCGGATCTTCCCGTAAAACATTTTTTATCCTAGCCACATATCCAACCTCGTCTTGAAATAAAAGTTGTTTTTTCATTCAAAATCATTCAAATCTATACTTTTTAGTGAAAACGATTCTTGGGATATTTTTTAAAGTATAGAAGGCAAAACACCTTCTCCATATGAACAATGAAATAAGAAGAAGCAAAGTTGAGTGTTTCAGTTTAGGTGGAAAGATAGTATTTTCTGGCATGGTATTGTAACACAAAAAACAATCACATTACAACAGGATTCTTGCAAAACATATTTGGTGATAAGATAAATTACAATCTTGCTGTTCAATGAGCAAGTTTGCCAGCTCAGTCTGTGTAGAGTTTGCATGTTCTCACCATGTCTGTGTGGGTTTTATCCCACATTCCAAAGAAGTGTTTCAGGGTAATTGGTCACTCAGATTGTTCATAGAGTGTGTCACTGTGTGTCTGCATGTGGCCACCCTGTGATGTACTGGTGTCCCATCCAGGGTCCATTTTCATAGCTTAGTGCCCAATGGATTAAGCAGTAACTAATAATACATTTTTTAAAAATAAGGTGTTACAGTGCTTTCCAGTTAAACTGTGTCATTAGAAACACCCCATCTGCAGGGCATTGTTTTTAGGAATATAAACCAAAGGATTCGTTGTGGTGGACCGAGCAGGATAGTGTAAACCCAGGGCAACACGCAAGTCCATCACAACCACATCATCTCACAATAGACATAGAATTTATTTTTGCATCATCTTTGAGAAGCAGTATCTTCATTAGCATCATTCCAGTGAGAATGAAACTTTGTTGTTTTTAGTGTTGTTGCTGTTGGTGATGGGGTGCAGGTATTACTTGCAATGTTAATGTTACGATGTTGGAGTGTTTTCATTACAGTGCATGACATCCATCATCCAAAAACAGATGCAAACACAATGGACAACTTAGGGTCACAAATTCCACTGAAACACATGTTTGGACTGTTGAAAGAAACCGACAAAAACACAGTGTGAAACTTTGGGTTTGGTAGAATTAACATTCTGCAGTGTCCTTTTGTAACCCTGCTTTTGAAAAAAGTTGCGCAAATCAGAATTCACCACGTTTCCCCCTTCTGGCCATACAGTAAAACTGCGCCATATTCTGCTTCGGTATAAGGGTGTGTGACGCTTCTCAGGGGAAAACGTGAACAAGGGGATATTTTGAATTTCATGGCATTGGCCAAAGGACTTAATACATTACACCTCAATGCACCCACTCACAATTCTGCTTCTCCCCTGGTAGTTATTAAAGCACCAGAAATATTAAATGTGGACAGAAGTCATCACTGGCACAACTGTTTTTTATTTGTCTTATAATAATTTCTGGCATATCTTAATCACATGATCTTGATATGTGATACATGATTTTTATATGGTCAGTGCTGAAATCCTGAAATTGAGTACCTTTGTAATGCAAATAAAATCCCCTTGTTTAAATATCACCTCAGCTGGTTATACTATAAAAGTTATATAAAGTTAGCTGAGCAATAATACAGTCACAGTAGAAGCATCAACTGTGTCTCAAAATAATAAAGTACTAAAATACGATGCTTTATTTTGAAAAATAACTTCAACATTAATAATTAAAACTACCAATTTTAAAGTAATGTGTAAAAGGTTACACAAAGCATTAATTCGTCAATAATAGTTTAAGCTGTGTTATAGTTAAAATAAACTGCAAAAAACATTTGTATAAGTAAAATAACTTATCAATGGGAATATTTAACAGACTTGTGAAGAATAAGATAAAGACAGTATAAGAAGAAATGATCAGTAACGTGCAGAGTTTATACCATCTTGAATCATCATTGGTGATGTCAGTCTTGTGTGGACTGGTTGTTGTGTAATTCAGGGCCAACCTTCTGCCAGCCAAGTGCCTTCATTATTTTTGCCCTCAGTTCTTCTGTCTTTAGGCTATATATAATGGGGTTCAGCATAGGAGGCATGGTAACAGACACAGTTAGAATGGCCACAAGATTGTCCTGAGACATTGCTAGGCGTGCATAGCCCAACAGGTAGGCCAGAATCACGGGCAGGTAGTATGTCAACACCAAGAGCAGGTGAGTGAAGCAGGTGTGGAAGGCCTTCCAACTCTTCTCTGCTGATGCTATCTTCAGTACTGTGATTACCACTACAACATAGGTGAGGATGATGAAGATGAGAGGAGTGAGGAGGACAGTCATAGTTTTAGTCAGTACCAGCTTCTTGTTGAATGAGATGTCAGTGCAAGCCAGCACGTACACTGGCCCATGTTCACAGCAACAACTGTGCACCACCCTGGAGCCGCAGTACGGTAGCTTGGAAGCCAGGGTCACTGGGTAGGCATTCAAGAAAAAGACCAGGAGCCACACTCCTGTCAAAATAAAGCACATGTGCTGGTTTGTGTTTATGGATGGGTACCGAAGAGGGAAGCAGATGGCAAGGAGGCGGTCATATGCCAAGATAGCCAAAGAAAAGGATTCCAGGTCGCCAAAGAAGTGAAGGAAGAACATCTGAGAAAAACACAGTTCAAAAGGGATGCGACTCAGGTTGAAAACAAAAACTGGCACCATCTGAGGAATTATAACACTGCTAATGGAGATGTCCACCACAGCCAGGTTACACACAGCTATGTATTTTGGATTGTGCAAGTTTGGGTTTATGAAGACAATTGTCATCAAAAGGAAGTTACTTATGAGTGTCATGATATAAATGAAGGACAGACCCAGTACCAGGTAGTTCTTGTTCTCCAGCGTCTGGAATGCCACAATGAAAAAGCTGTTGTCTGCTGTGCCATTGTAGGAAATTTGAGAGGAATTCATTTAGAGAAGGCCTTGATGTTTGGAAACTGACAATGCACAAAGAAAAAGGGTTAATACTTCAAACTTAATAAACAAAATAAGTGCAGACACATGAGACTCCACACATATGAGTGCACATTTGGTAACTAATGTTCTCAATGAATGAAAAGTACAAGATTCACCAGTCATTCCAAAAATACAGTTTTTAGTTTGTAATTTCAAATGAAGTGAAACACAATGCTGTTTTAAAAATGTTCCTCTTTCTTATTAACGTTTGATCAGTATTTTTTACTTACTGTAACTACCTCTGATAGGTTTTGCTATGTTTTATTTTCCTGTGCATTAATCAAGATTTAAAAAAACTTATTAACATTAAGTTTTTGTATTGTGACTCGTACAGGATCCATTGGTCTTATTCCATAAAACACCTCTTAAGACTATTATGACTCAGTCACAATGTAGTTCCTTTCTATGGAACACCTTCTTTAAAGCAAATTAATTGTTATATTATTTTGGTTGCAGTTGCAGATGTAAAATGAATTGTTTGAATAAAATATAGCCTCTTACCATCCAGTAGAAGACCTGGTGCAGACTGGTGTACAACTGGAGAAAGTGCCCTTTTAAGAGTAAGGAAAACAGTCCAATTAAGATGTGCAAAGAAATGTAAAAAATCATGCCATTTTCACGCTAGGTCTCAGTACAGATGAAGTGTCCCTGGAGTTGGAGACCATTGCCTAATTGCTTCTTTAAATGGTTAGCATAATGTATTGTGCTTTAATTGGTGTTCAAATACACAACAACAATGTTCGTCATTAAGCTAATCTTAAAAAAACCACAGTTTTTCCTGCTAACTACAAACAAAAAGCTTAGTATTGACTCCCTCTTAGTATATTATGCAATTTTCTCAGAGAAATGTTATTTTGCTAATTTAAATGCAATTTAACTTAGGAAATGTGAGCGAATAGAACTTTCTAGAATAGAATTTTATTTATCCCTGCAGGGAAATTCGCTCATTTGTGACAGAGGACACATAACATAAGACACTCATAGCATAGATAACAAGGTGCCCAGTAAAACCAAAAAACACCTGAAGGCTGTGTTAATTGTTTCTGTGGCATGATGAATAACCGGGTGGCTGAAGGAGCTGGTAGTGATCACTGCATTTAACAGATGTGAGCTATTGTCCATGATGGACTGTAGCTTCCTCCTCACCCTGGCTTCTGCAACAGCCTCCACCGAATCAGGGCTGTGACCCATGACAAAACCTGCTTTCTTAATGTTTTACCAACACTGCGTAGCACACCGTGCCATACAAGAAAAACTGGAGGCTATGGGTAGAAAATGTGGAAGATGTTGCTGCACCTGCAAAAGGACCAAAATTTTCTGCTCTGTTCTGTCCTTTCTTATAAAGTGCATCTTTTGTTTTTTGAAAATTCTATTTTGTTGTTGATATGAACCTCCAAGTACTTGTAGGAGAGTACCACCTTCACATATGTACCCTCCATGGTAACCAGGCACAAAAGTCTGTTTAACCTGGCAGTAATAGACCACTAGCTCCTTTTTTTTTAGTGCTGAGCAGGAGACTGTTTGAATTGCACTTTTGCTGCTATAATTCTTCTGAATTGTATATTAGACATATTGTCAAAAAAAAGTTGCTAAGTGGACAACACAGAATATTCAGTTGTGATGTCAGGCATTCAGTTTGGTAACAGACCCTCAGCTAATGGTACTTATTATCCTTACAGGAAGAATTCAACAAACGGACAAACCTGGGACTGGGAAGCAGTGGAATCTGGCTTTACAGGTACTGTACATACTAAAATAGGACTTGTGAACCAAATGGGTGAGAAAAAGTGCTGCGGTGACACAAAATCCTAAAAAATGGAAAGTTTGAATTGTCATTTACAAACCTGGACAGGATATACAAAAGTATAGATAAAACATGGCAGATAAAGACAATTTTCATAACTAACCTATCGCATGTTAGTTATGTCATTTTGGGTGACCTGTTAATCTGTTCAAGGGGACAGAGAGCAAACCGGGGACCACTGCATCATGCTGCTCAAGGACTGTAAACAGATGTATATTTACACTCTTACCTGAAATTTGTTGCTATGTATTGCTGACCACAAAATTACTTTTTTGTTGTAAGACACAGTACTCTCCTTGTGGGGTTCATTAAATATGGTAGGCAGAGTGGAAAGAAGGCTCCAGAGAGGGAGGCGACACACATCCTTAGCCATTCATTTTAGAAAACAAATCCCTGCCATTAATTAGGCTTAATTAGAACCCTAATTATGGGTTGAAAATGAAAAACATTACTGTAAACAAACAGTTGAAAAAGTCAATTTCACCATAATAAGACTCAAGGTGAGACTCTTTAAGGGCCACCTGTGATAGTAACTTACAAGCAGAGCCTGTAGACTATCAATGACAGTGACACTAGAGCACTCTTCTGCATTCTGTTCATTTTGTTGCAGCACAGTTTGAAGATTTCAACAATCTTAAGAATCCTGACCGGCGACATGCAAAACTTGCAAAAACTGGGGGGGATATTGTTATTAAACGAAGTATTAGCTTTCACTCCAATTAGCTTTTCATTCTTTCACATTTTATCTCTAAGTACCAAGTATTCATGGTGGGTGGGATGTTATAAAAATTGTATACCACGATACTTTTTTGCCTTTGAACTTTGAGTGTTTGTTACATGTCGCAAATGTGTGTTTTGTGTACTTCAAAAATTGCTCCTTTCCTGGGATTTTTATGCACAGCAGTCTCCAGAGCCGACACAGAATGGTGCAAAAAACATCCAGCGAGCAGGAGTTCTTTAAGTGGAAATGCCTTGTTGATGAGAGAGGTCAGAGGAGAATGGCTAGACTGGTTTGAGTTGAGATGAATCTTGATTTCTGCTGCGACATGCAGATGGTAGCATCAGAATTTGGAATAAAAAGCCTGAAGCCATGGACCCAACCTGCCTTGTGTCAACAGTTTAGGCTACTGTGGCATAATGGTGTGGGCAATATTTCCTTGGCTCCCTAATACCAACCGAGCATTGTCTGAATGCGATAGCAACAAATTTACCACAATTATGCATTTTTCTTATTATGGCTACTTCCAGCATGAGAACGTACTATTTCATTAACACAAAGCGCATATAATCTTAAACTGCTCCCATGCTTCCATGAACATGACAGTGAGATCACTGAACTTCAATGGCCTCCCCAGTCAACATACCCGAATCCAACAGAGCACCTTTGAGATGTGGTAGAATGGTACTTGGCAAATCTGCAGCAATTATGTGAAGCAGTCATGTCAACATGAATTGTCAACATGGTCAAACCAGAATGTTTCCAGCATCTTGTTGAATCTGTGGCATGAAGAATTCAGGGTTTTCTGAGAGCCAAAGGGGTGGGGGTGATGGGGGATCCTACTTGATATTAGAATGGTGTTCCTAAAAAAGTGGCCAGTGAGTGCAAATATGTACAGTGGCCATATTCCAAATGAAAGGTTAATGTTTGGAATAAGTACAGTGAACCTCTTATGCAAAAATAACAAAGTCTCACCACTAAAGAACCAGGACTAAGAACCACAAAAAACTACTTGACCTTCTATATTCACTTAGCTTAGGATATTTTTCAGAACAACTGTAAATAAATTTGATGAAACAACATCTTGTCATCCCCTGTGGTATCTGAATTGAGAAATTCATGTGTTGAAAATATGTAAGAACATTATGTGTCATCACTGATGTATTAACATGAAAAAGTTGAGTATTACGGAAAGCAGCAACTTCAAGGCCGTGTTGCTGGAACTGTTGACATTAAGAAAAAATGTCTGCAGGTGCAGAACTGAGCAAAGCGAGACTTGGATAAGCATGGCAAGATGACCTGCAAAACAGGATAAGGGCCCCAAAACCTGTACCCCCCGAAACTGGGAACAAAGAACAGAGTGAAATGTACAGGGCACACCCGATCTCATGCCTACTAATGAATATTTATAAGCAAATAGAATAAAAGAAGTTCTCCTGTACTAATCGGAGAGACAGTGTGGCACTCCAGGCTGTGCGCTGTTCTCCCTATGATCGTTGGTATAAGGAATAAACAAAGTGCTTTGAGCCATCTTCTCTTATCCAGTGTCCATGTGGTTTTTTTCTCTCGCACCCCTTGTGCCCAGATACTGTTTTTATATTAATGTGTGCACAGTCTGCTCGATGAACCTTGTATTACTACTTGGTGTATTTACTATATCAAATGTTTTTTCTGTAATCAGTTCATAGAAATCAGAGAAAGTGATGGTATTCTTTGCATTTTTTGGTTAATTTGTTGTGGCTTTACTGTAGAGAAAGCTTTAACAAACCAGCCTACTCTATTCTGCAACTTTCAAAGAAGGGGTTTTAAGTTCTGATCAATACTTCTAGAAAAAACTTAATGGTAAAGTGCAATAAGGCAAATTGAACTGTAGTTTTTAATATATTCTTTATTACTTTTTTAGGGTGGCACATTAAAAGGCCTATTCACCAAGCTCCTACCTCACTAACACATTGATAGTTTTGTTCTAATGAAATGGACTTTCTACAATGTTTTCACACTCTTGTGCTCCTCACACCATTTTGGGACCCAGCATTGCTCCCATGTACATATCTGTAGTGTTTCACAAATTGTTTTGTACTCCAGATGGTTTTTTGGTTTACACCCTGATTTTTTTTTTTTCTTTTGTTTTGAAGAACTTCCAGTGTCTGAAGCGCAAGACAATTTCTGGTGAGAACTGGAAACTTAACCTCTGCTTTCCTCCATTCTCCTTTATATATACTCTGTGTTTGACTTTTTTAGCTTTGAACTTTTTCAGTTTTTCAATTATGCCAGGGGTGCAATTCCAGCTGAGTCTGTGTGGAGTGTGCACGAGTTTCCATGAGTTTCCTCCTTGTGTTCCAGTTACCGTTACCCTTACTTCGCTCTGCTGTATAAATGGGTGAATAACTGCAGACAGTTTAGTATAGTAATATGTCACGTTGCACAGGTGTCAGGCAAGCAATGGTACAGGTAAACCCATTTTTTGCGCATTATTTTAAATGGAAAAATAATAATGCTTTCCTAAGCCTAAATCTAAAAACCCCAAGACAACTTATCACTAAAACACTGTAAAACACATCCCCTCCGTTCAGATCTGTCCAGGGATGTGAGCAGCAGACAGAGAAGGACCATGTTGTTAATATTCTGTTCCCATTTATTGTTATTGAACACCAGTAAGAGACTGGGAGATTGTTAAGATTATTCTGAACGATGATTTTTACATTAACTGGATTTTGTAACTTTGATGAACTGTGCTCTAGAGTGTTAAATTACAGCATTCTGTTTAAATACAGGACAGCTTAGGGTGCCATGTGGAACACAGAGCAAAGACAAGATGCAGTAATGAGTGCAGACCATAAGAGGGTGACATTGATGTTTATGAGAACTCAGACCAAAGCCCGAGCTGTTCTAGAGTCGTCTTAACTATCTGCTAGAGATATACGGCTGTAAGCTGCTCCTATCCACTGTACCAGAACAGTGAGCATTAAATTGTAAACACTAATCCAGCAGGTAACACATGACATGGAACCTCAGAGGCCCACCATGTACCATATTTTAGTATTGTGCTATTAAAAAAGTCAAACAGAAGTACTCATCCAAAATAACCTCAACCAACTCAAGCTAACATCAGTTTTATAATAGATGTTTAAAAGAGCACCCTGACAACTAATATTAATACAAGTCAGCATCCTTCGAAGCCAGCCTGCACAATGGATCTCGACCTTGACAAGTCAGCTGTGTTCTCACATCTAGTCCAGACAAACCTGCAGCTAGACATGATCATGTGGTCCACCAAAGAAGGGCCAGAATCAATGTAGACCTGACAGTTTCTTGGGAAGAGAGGTGCCAAGAAGGTTTTGAAAGAAACAAGGCACTCTGCAGTGAACTGGTGGACAACATCAGAAGCAAAGGGTGGAAAGCTTGGTCATTTACAGTCGAGACAGGAGCTCAGTCACTCTGGACATTTCTCACGTTGCTGGAGATAATCTGCACAGATTGAAATGCAAATATAACTTAATTACATTTTTTCTCGTTACAAGAAAAACATTGTGTTGTTTTTCCTAAATATTCTTGCAGTGTATGATATGTAACATTGGGATCGAGGAGTTTGCTCCAGTGGTGCAACTGGTTAGTAGAGTAATACCAGTTTTGTAAGTTCACAGATTAATGAAGTTATATACTATTCTAATGAGACACTATTTTTTTTTACTGTTTTATTAAATACTCAAACCATAATTTTACACCGTATTTCCTTGGTTTTTACTTCCCTTTCTCTATTCCCATTCTGTCCCCTTGCAGTTTTTATTCCATTTTTACTTTGTTCTTGTGCTGAATGAGTGCTGTGGACCAATAACAGGGGGTGAGATTTAGGATTTAGGGATGACGTATCTGGGACCGAGTTCTGTGAAGCTGCCCCCCCCAACAAATGACAGAAACAAAAAAAACAAACTCATGTTACTATAGTGCTACGTTTGTGCTGTTTTGTGAAGTTAAAAAAATAGATATTGTGCCATTTTTAAGATGTTAGCAGTTATTTTTTTATGGGCAGTGACTCCACCCAACCCTTCACAACACAGCAGTATAGACACCTATCTTTGTGTGTGTGTGTGTGTGTGTGTGTCCATTTGTCCCGTTTAAAGCCCCACTCTATCGGTTCTAGTTTTTAGGATTAATGATTATTTACATGACACTCACCAGACCAAATATTGTCTCTTTTGCTTCTTTCTTGTTTTCCCAATTCCCTCATGGTTCCATTTACTGGTGGTTTTAAACAAAATTTGTTGATAAGGCATTTTGGAGGAAGGGGCTTTAGTTATGGACAACAGATCAATGATTTAGTCCAAGGCCAGCGGCAGTGGAACCTTAGACAGTGATTCACACATGATCCACACAGGCTGATAACAGTATCCTGACAAACTACATCATCACCTACTACAGCAGTTGTACAGTTTAAAATTGAAACGTCTTTCAGCAGGTTGTGAAAACAGCACAGGTACTTGCTAAGACCTCTACTGTCCATCCAGAACGTCTACACACAGAAGAAAGGCTTAGATCATTTTAAAAGGCAGCTTGTGGGCCATACAAGCCTAGCAGGAAGTTACCTGGCCCTGCCTGGCTGTCATAGGTTTTATGATGAAGAACTGTGGGCAAGTGTTACCCATTGCAGATAAACTAGAACAGGTGGTCTAAGGACTGAAAGGAAGGGTTGTTGCAAAAGAGCCGGCTGGGGGGCAGCAGGGCTCCCAGGAGGGACCAAAGGAATTTCAACCCATGTTGGTTCTTTGGGTTTTGTTGACATACTTGTTTTTGGTAGCTTTTTGAAAGTGTGTGATGTTTTTGGTTAAATTGTCATGAAAAACCCTCTTTTGAAAGTGAACCCTGCTGTCCTTTGCTTATTGTCCCGCCTTCGTGGTTACCTCCACACCTCAACCAGGCAATACTGTTCATAGAGTCTTTAACTTTTTGCGATCATTCCGATGGAATATTTCAGTGGAAGACAGTCAACACAAGGATTTCTCTCTAAACTAACAGACTGTGGCTGGTTATGGGGTGGAGGTGCCCACTCAGGTGAGATACAGACAACAAACAGCAGGATTCCTCCCTTGATGTTCCTGGGTGGGAAACCACTGATACAGGCAAGGGTACCGAAATTGCTTCTGTTGGAGAGCTGATAGAGTCATCGCTCACTGCCCACCTTATCCTGCTCCAGCCTCTTAGACTTCTGGGTCCTTCCCTGGCCTAGCTTCCACACCAGCTTCTCCGGTTGTTCTTTCCATTCAGGGAATCCTGTTTCTCCTGTTCCTGCTCCAGGGTCCCAAGGACGTCTAAATAACTCCTGCGCTTGAGGTTGCACACATACCAATACTTGGGTAGCCTTGACAAACCTAATGCCCAATGGTTCTGCAATAGACTCTGGACTGATATGACACTGAAAAAACAGAGAAAAGTGGAGGAAAACATTTTATTTGAAACACCACAGTTAAGGTCAAGGCACAGCAGCAGACAGAAGGAAAGAAATCCATACTCAAACCATAGGAATAGTAACAAAAGACCAAGATATCAGACTGTTTGGGTGCCATTTTGATGCATGGAGGCTGGGGTTCATGTGTACCTGATAATTCATCATGTTTTACTTTAGGTCATCAAAGGTGTTTTCTCCCAGTCACTTCACAGAGAAGGTGCTGGATGTGACATAGTCAGACATGGGCAGCAAGAAGAGTGAGTATAAGCTCTGGAAAACTAATACAGAATGGTCACATTCATGCCCTGGCTGCTGGGATTAACAACTGTGTTGAAAAATAAAAAACAGCTGGAAAATACCTGCGGGTTGTGTCTAACAATTGTGATTTCTTTGTTTCATGTTTTTTGATAGCTGTCCTAAAAGAAACATTGCATATTTTGAGAGACTGTAGCGTTGCCAAGGTTCAGCAGCCAACCTGACACTGCCTAGCAGATCTGATGTGGCCCTCAAGACTTATCAGCCTTTGACAGGCAGCTTCTCCTTCTCTGGCAGGAACTGCACAGTCAGCAGGCTAGCAGCACCAGTCCCACAGGATTGCACAAAGTGGCCACCACAACAAGGTCTCCCCTTTGAGGACTTCCTCCACACCTAGTGACCAGACCACATTTCAATTAATAACTGTCCAGCAGGTATGTCTCCCAGGACAAGGTAGTTACCGGTCTCTCATGCATCCCTCCTACTCCCTGCAGATGAAATCCTGCTTCCTCTTGATCCTACATTACTGTGGGGTATTTGAATATTGTAATAAAAAAACCTCTTATTAAAACAAAGGGGATAGACAAAAGATCAATATGGATTTACACAGCTACTTTGGGCTTTCTAGATGTAATGTTTGAAAGATCAGAGGCCAAATCCTAGTTTTAGAATGTGAACAGTAGGCTTGACCTAGCTGTTGAATTGATTAATTTCTGTGGATGAAGACTAGTCTTTAGTAGAACAGGGGTTTCCACCTAATCTTCTCATTTTAAGGAGTACAAAAGTCTTATAAATACAATTGGGAAAAAATGAACTACAAAATTAACGTGATACAAACTATTATGATAGACGTGCAACAAATATCCTCAACAAATCATATAAGAATGATGCAATTCCAAGGGGGGACTCAGACAGACATTATTAATGGCCAGCTTCATTAGCAAGTATTGAGAAACCTAATAAACACGGAGCAGTTGGTGGATGCGGTGGTCTCAAGAGGGCCAATTACAATGTAACTGACTTAATCCACTACCATTAAGAATTCCCCAAGGAACTCATTAATAACAAAGCATCAATAACAAGTCTGAGACAATATTAAACAATTCACAGTGGGACCATGTAGCTCAAAGACATGTCAGTGGTGTGAGGACCAAAACAGCCAGAATGTAAATGTGTAAACCTGCAACCCGGACAAGTTGTTATTGACAGTGAATGAATGAGTATATGCGGGATCAAAGTTGATTATGTTAAAAAACAATACAATTTTTAAAATAATGTTAATTCTGCTATCTGTCTAGTGTATGCTGAAGACAAGACCTTATCGGCAGACTGTGCAACTTGGAATGCTTTCCTAGCTTCTACCCAGTATACGATACCGTTCAAAAGTACTCAGACCCCTTCAAAGTCATCAACACTGCCTAGATTACAAATTATACGTACGCATGTTTTTCAAATCAGTATTTTTTATTGTGAACTCATGTTCTAACACTAAATTGTCAGACCCAAAGTAAGTTATTTATTTGCAGGTAATTTAAAGAAAATGAAAAACTGAAATGTGCTGCAAGTATTCAAACCTCACAGATTAATATTTGGTAGAGCTCCATTTTGCTGCAATAACAGCTTTAAGTCTTTACCCTCTTGGCAAATCCACAGCAGGTTGTTCAGGTTGAACGGATGATGATCTTTGGTGGGATTGAGGTGAAAACGTTGACTCTGCCACTGTAGGATATTAATCTTTTTTGTTTTTGAGCCACTCAAATGTTGCCTTGGCTCTGTGCTTGGGATTAATTGTCCTGCTGAAAGGTGAACTTTCTCCCAAGCTTCAGTTTTTCAGTAGACTGAAACAGATTCTCTCGCAGTGTTTCCCTGTTGACCAACTCAATAAAACTGTATATCATAAAAACTGCCCTCAATCCATGCTATCCCCCTGGATTAGTTATTGGAACATAGATGAATAAGGGTGTCTGTAGTAGTGAGGGCTGTTACCTTGATAGCTAAGTGTCTGTGGTTTAGTGCCCTTGAGAAATTCACTTGCCCTGCATTGCTAAATTAAACCGAAACTGAGCTGTAAACTAGTGAAAAACTGCAAGTAGGTTATTACTGTACAAAGCTAACACTGTAAGCAGGGAACTGTATTCATGAATTACACTAACTGTGTTACTTATCCATCCATCCGTTTTCATTCACAGCTTGTCCTGGGCAGGGTCACGGCAGTCTGGAGGATATCCCAGAATCACTAAGTGCAAGGCAAGGAGGGGATACATCTTGGCTGGGTTGCGAACACATGCACACACTGCAGGCAAGTTACAGTGGTCAGTTAAGCCTGGAACTGACTTTGAACTGCGGGTGGAAACCTACACAGACTGATTCCGATTCAAAGCTACGCCCAAACAGTCCAGGTGCTATCCGCTGCAACAACATTCAACTTTTACTTGAGGACATTTGTAAAGAAAAATGTATTTGCACTCTATTACATCTCTGTCACCTTCTTCTAGTTCATTTTTGTTTTATTTTAATGTTCTAATTTTCACTTTTTACAATAAATTAAACCACATTTAATTTGAACTGTTAGTAACACCTTCTTGCTGTCAGCAGACTTTTAGTGTGGGGTTTTATGGTTACTGTTGGCCATCAGTCCTGTTTTTACTTATTTTTCCCCAGTTTCCTCACACACTCCTAAAACGTCCATTGCAGTTTAAGTGAGTTGGCTTCTATCAACATTCCATTGTTCTGATGCCAAGTTCAGGTGAATTTATGACTCTGAATTCCTCTTAATGTATGAATAAGTGTCCCTGAACCTCTGTCTTTTACAGAATGTCTGAACTTTTGCCTATGGCTGTAGCTTCAACATCATCATAACACTGAATTGAATAAATGGTTAATGATGATGGATGGATAAATAATAATTCTAAGACAGGCAAAAGACTTGTCAGGATATAACTTAAATCCTTAAACAGGATTTAACTTCTCGTGCCTTTTGGCTCAGTTATACCACCGATTTAGCTGGGAGAGGAGTGAAACCTGAGACCCATAGTTGGATTGACTGCTGCCTTTTCTGAAGGAAGGTCTACCTCTTAGTAGGTTTTTATATCATTCTGGGAAGACTGCAAAGTGTGAGGTGCAGAGTTTGGGGTGGCTTGTGTACTGTCTCTGCTCTGGATGATGCAGAGATTTCATTTCAATTGAATTCATTTTTAGAGAACTCTTCGCCCACCGTGACACAAAACACTGAACAAAGGATCGAATAGATAAATAGTTTCAGTAACAGTATGGTAAGACAGCTGGTAGTTGAGGAGAGGAAAACAAAAAATATTGTTGGAGTAGGTGAGCGAGTTCAGTGGGCAGGATTCTGCAGAGGCTGACTCCATCAGCTTTTCTCTTAAAGTTGCCCTTGATAGAAGAATGCAAATCTAGGCTGGTCACAAAAAAAGCAGTGCTTTGATGTTGTGGAGCTTTTGTCTTGGTGTTCGTGCCGGTTTAGGCAATGTAACGTGTACTTTGTCAACCATTTACGGAGTACTTGGAGAAAAATGTTCAATACAGTCCATCAGGGAAAATGATCAAGTGTTCATCTAAGTTGACCGCACAGATGAGATGCCCAGAGGAGGAGGTCTGCGGTGTGTAACTGGACAGCATATTTGAGCAACACATTTCTGTCATGACCCCTGAGAGCAGTTCCTTGGATGGCCAGCAGAATCCCTCACGCAAAACAACCCAGTAAAACTGAGCGCACCTATTTTAAATATCCTCATTAAACCAATCTATAAAAGAGTGAAACACAGTCTCCGCTGCTGCGGAATCAGACTCAGTGCTGCCGATTTATCCGGCCTGTTTCAGCCGCTCCGTTATGTCTGTGCCTGTTGCTCACGCTGGACGGTCCTCTTTGGTCCCCTTCTCTCTTGTGTCCTTGCTTTACTTATAATTGTTTGCTCCTAGTGTGTCCCAGCCTTCTTGTCTCTCAACACCTCACTGGACCTGGCATCTTTAGTCACCACATCTTCACAGAGGCAGTTCCGGCACCACCACTTTCCCTGAGCACTTGTGAATAACCTTAGCACTTGAGTTCACTCCGTCTCACTGTCATGGTGATAATTTTTCTCTTGGCGAAAGACAAGACTGGGTATAGCTCATGTGACGCAAAACTGGTCAATATTGTGCTATTACAGTAACTCTTTGAACATA